>CM053026.1:205792531-205812000 GCA_028564925.1 Lithobates sylvaticus
CCACCATCATGCATGGATGAGTCACCAGAATTATTTAGACCATAGTGTCGGTTACATGCTGCTGGAGGATGCACAGCAATTTGAATGCTCCGATGTTGGTTCCCAGATTGAGAAGGAAGTAACATGAGCCTAGAGAAAGGGGTTGCCACAGAAGGATAAGAAACTAGCAGTCCTGTTCCCCCAGCTGCAGAATACAGCCAAATTTGCTCCAGTGAAGAGGAGGGAGGGGATGATAAGGTCACTGACTGTACTTGGGTGCCTGAGAGAAAGGAGGAGGAAAGTGAGGAAGACACACAACTCCACTGAGACAGGATATCCTCCAGGGGCCGGCTTAAGGGCAGCCACCCTATTGCATTACACCACAGAGGTCCACAGGTGCAGGGCGCTGCTAACTCCCCACTGACTTCCACAAGTTCATTAGTGTGGGTTTTTTCAGCACATTTGCAGCAGACCACAGCATTGCTGTTTGCAATTTCTGCCTGAAGCGGATAAAGCATGGCCAGAACACCAGCCGCTTGGGCGCCACATGCTTGACAAGACCTATGACGACCTGCCATGCAGTCCTTTGGCAAAAGCACCTGAAAGACCCACATCATAAAAAAATGCACACTTCTCCTTGCTCCTCATCTGGGATTTCAACCCTTACTATACCTCAAGTCCTCTCAAAAACCTACATTGGGAGGAATGAAGGTATAGCAATGGGTGCCACAAGTACTTGCACCCAATCTGCTAGCAGTGTACCACCTGTTGTTTTCACCAGGAAAATTTCGCTACCCCAGTTGCTAACTGTAAAAAGTAAAATACTGTCCCAGCCATCCACATGCTCATTGTCTGAAGGCTAGCTTGGACAAATTGCTAGCACTACAACTGCTGCCTTTTCATCTGGTAGACTCTGCCCCCTTTTGTGAATTTGTGGAATGAGCTGTACCACAGTGGCAGGTTCCAAAAATACATTTATTTTCATGTATGGCCATTCCAGCTCTGTACCGTCATGTGAAAGGCAATGTTTTGGCCTCGTTGGACAGGGCGGTCTGCAGCAAGGTTAACATTACCGCCGATTCATGGTCCAACAGGCATGGTCAGGGACGTTACATTTCCTTCACGGCGCACTGGGTAACTCCTCTGAATCAGCAGTGCTCCCTAAGCATTCAAGGGGCTATGCAAGCAGTCAGGTTAAAAGATGCCATGCAGTGATTCAGTTGGTCTGTCAGAAGCCACACTGGGGCAGAGATTATGTCAGCTCTGCAGAGGCAGGCTCAGAGGTGGTTGATGTAGCTTCAGCCAGAAATGGTTGTATGCGGCAATGGCACCAACCTTCTCTCCGCCCTCCTAGGGGGCGTCTATAGTATGCCTGTAAAGTGGCACAGTTTTGCTGTGTTTAGAACAGTACCACAGCAAAATTACATTTCTAAAGGAAAAAAGTAATTTAAAACTGATCGTGGCTGTAATGAATTGTCGGGTCTCGGCAATATAAATAAAACTCATTGAAAAAAACTGCATGGATTCCCCCCAGTCCATTACCAGGCCCTTTGGGTTTGGTATGAATATTAAGGGGAACCACGAACCAAAATTTAAAAAAAAATTGTGTGGGGGTCCCCACAAAATCCATACCAGGCCCTTCAGGTCTGGTATGAAAATTAAGGGGTACCCTGCGCCAAACTAATAAAAGAATGGCCACTCGGTGATGTAAACGGGTGACCACACCCCCCTCTGATGCTACGTGACGTCAGAGGAAGGTAGGGTCACCCGTTTACATCACAGAGTGGCCCCACCCTCAGCTATATAACAGCTGTCATCGAGAAGAAGCATCACTTGGCGGGAGCCTCCCATGGAGGCAGAGCTGTTGCAGCTTTTTTTTTTCTTTTTTCGACTGTGGGACATTTTTATTTTTTTAACTTTTAATAAAGGACTGGTCCCAAAGTGTCTCCTGTCTTTTTTACAATTTTTGACACTTTTTTTGTGAAATGGTAGGGGTAAAATTTACCCCTTACCAATTCACATAGGGGGAGAGGCTGGAATCTGGGGGTCCCCTTGTTAAAGGGGGCTTCAAGTTTCCGGTAAGCCCCCCACTCGCATACCCCCACAACCACCGGGCAAGGGTTGTGGGGATGAGGCCCTTGTCCCCATCAACATGAGGACAGGGTGCTTTGGAGGGCTACTCCAAAACACCATCCCCATGTTGAGGGCATGTGGCCTGGAATGGTTCAGGAGGGGGGGCGCTCTCTCATCCCCTCTTCTTTTCCTGCAGCCTGCCAGGTTGTGTGCTCAGATAAGAGTCTGGTATGGATTTTGGGGGGACCCCTACGCCATTTTGTTTTTAATTTTGGTGCAGAGTTCCCCTTAAAATCCATACAAGACCTGAAGGGCCTGGTATGGATTTTGGGAGGGCCCCTACGCCATCTTTTTTTATTTGGCACAGGGTTCCCCTTAATTTCCTTACCAGACCTGGAATTTAGGGGGACCCCCACACAATACAGCCGCGATCGGTTTTAAATTACTTTTTACCTTTAGAAATTTAATTTTGCTGTGGTACTGTTCTAAACACTGGAAAACTGTGCCACTTTACAGGCATACTATAGACACCCCCAGGCACGACATTTAAAGGAATATTACATTTTTCTTGTTTCACTTTAAGCATTATTAAAATCACTGCTCCCGAAAAAACGTCCCTTTTTAAAACTTTTTTTTGCATTGATACATGTCCCCTGGGGTCCCCAAACACTTTTTATGACAATAACTTGCATATAAGCCTTTAAAATTAGCACCTTTGATTTTTCATGTTCGTGTCCCATAGACTTTAACGGTGTTCACGTATTCATCCAAATTTTTTGCTTGTTCGCATGTTCTGGTGCGAACCGAACCGGGGGGTGTTCGGCTCATCCTTAGTGATAAGCAGAGCAGACCTATACAGAGACGGGGTAAAGATAAGAGTTCTCTTTGTTGACTTCTGAATTCTGGGACAATCACTGTTGTTGCTGTTGCCAGCTTGGATATTTTTACAGACAGTTCCTCCCATTATGAACTTTAACAGATGGTAGAAAATTGTTTGTTTTTATTACAAACTGTAAAGGCTGTAAAAATTCTTCTGCTAATTGAAGTGGTATTGGCATGCTTGATGAAAATTTAGAGATGCTATAGCACACCAAAGCACCCCCTAGTGCTATCACTGAATTTGAATAGAAAACTTAGCTTGATTTCACTCTCATGCTGCTCCTTGCCTGAATAATGGCTCATACAAGTCTATGTACTATGGTGTGACGCCACAAGATGAAGTCACATGTTCTATACTTCCAAAGGAAACATATTCTTCTCCACTGACTACCTATGACACTGTGAATTGAGTGCAGTGCTATAACTCCAAAAATAAGATAAAAAACAGATAAATACCACGCTAGAGCACTACACAATTTAAAAAGCTGCAACAAAAACCATCAAATATCCCTATGGTACAAGTAAAATAATAATAAAATAAGTTGAGCTAAACATGAAAAATCACAGTTAAGGTGATCAAGTGCAAATGGAAAATTAATAAAAAGTGAGCATTTCATAAATTGTCCATAAACACAACTGGTGTTTATGGACAATTTATGAAATCCTCACTTTTTATGAATTTTCCATTTGCACTTGGTCACTTTAACTGTGATTTTTCATGTTTAGCGCAACTTATTTTATTATTATAGTGCTATAACTCCAACCTACAGAGCAAGGACTAGTCTGATCCACTTTGACTTTATGATTAAGCACTAATGGGGGTGACATATGTTAGAGTTTTCATCTGTTGCTGTACCCCAATTTTATGGAATAAATATATTTGCATTGAGAGCCTGGAGTGCCATCAACCTTACATTTGTTTTGGTCTGTAGTTACCTTTTCAATTGTTCACTTGTTGAGACTTGCTCTGCATAAAAAAAAATGTACCCCCGCCCCCCCCCCCCCCACCACACACACACACACACACCCACACACACACACACACACACACTCCACGAAAAACACACATCCAGTCAGGATTTTACATGAAACACTCCTACTCTTTGGAATAGAATGTAGGTACAGGCTAATATGCAAGTGTATGCAGGTCACGAGCAAGGCCACAGGTCAGGCACAGATCTGCAGAAGCTGACATAAGATTTTGTACTTAACAATAATTACTTTTTAACCAAACCAGATAAAAAAACTAGAGCATTAATAACACCTACATTTTAAATTTTAATCAATTTATAGCAATGTTAACACCTACATTTTGCCTTAGTAAATCAGGTGCCAACATTGCAATGAAACAAATTAAGGTGTTAATGCCTGAAACATTTCCTTCTTTGAGAAATGAAACAATATTATTTTGTGTTTGGATTGCCATTAGCACTTACTATACTCATGCCTAAGGCCTCATGCACACTTATACTAGATGCAATACTTATGCTGCGTACACACGATCGGACTATCCGGCGGATTTGTCCGATGGACTAGAGTCCGCCGGACAATCCGACCGTGTGTGGGCTCCGGCTAACTTTTTCGTCCAAAAAGTCCAGCGGACTTCAAAGAAGTCTGTGTGCTAGTCCACGGGACTTTTGAAATGAACGGACTTGCCGACACACAAAGTAAAGTCCTTTTATTTTGAATGTGACTCCAGGTAGACGGGACTAGCGAAGGAAGTCAATGCCGCCGCCTCGAACGGCAAGATTGACACCTCGCTAGCCCCGTTGCCTCGTATGGATTTAAAGGGGAATCCCTACGCTGAAAAAAGCGTGGGGGTCCCCCCAAATCCATACCAGACCCTTATCCGAGCGCGCAGACCGTCCGGTCAGGAAAGGGGGTAGGGATGAGCGAGCGCCCCCCCTCCTGAGCCCTACCAGGCCGCATGCCCTCAACATGGAACATGGGGGGGTGCTTTGGGGAAAGGGGGACCCTGCGGACCCCCCACCCCAAAGCACCTTGTCCCCATGTTGATGAGGACAAGGGCCTCTTCCCAACAACCCTGGCCTCGGGATCTGCGGGCGGGGGGCTTATCGGAATCCGGGAGCCCCCTTCAAAAAGGGGGCCCCCAGATACCGGCTCCCCACCCTATGTGAATGAGTATGGGTTACGATGTACCCCTGCCCATTCACCTGGTGAAAAAAATGTAAATAAAAAACACAACAAAAGTTTTTTAAATACTTTATTAGACAGCTCAGGGGGTCTTCTTCCGTCTAGGGCGTCTTCTCGCCGGACTCCTCCGATATCTTCTGCTAGCTCTTTTACTAGCGGAGGAGCCCAGCTTTCTCCTTCCTCACCATCCGGGGGTCTTCTTCTGACTTCGGGGGTCTTGTCCTGCTCTTCGGTTCTTCTTGCCGGGCCTCCGCTTTCTTCTTACAGCTCTTTTACTAGCGTTGGCCCGGTCTTCTGTCGCTGACTCTGTCGCCGTCACCTTCTGCTTCTTCTGCTGCTTCTTCTTCTTTTTTCTCCCGATGTTGACACGACGCTGTCTTCGCTTGTAATGGCCGAGACGTGTTGCGCGGCCACTTATATAAGAACAAGGGGTGGGGTCACCGGCACATGCCACATGGTGACCCACCCCTTATGACCCCACCCCCTGTGACATCATACGGGGGCAGGGTCACAATGTGACATGTGACCCCCGCCCTTGTCCCTATATAAGTGGCCGTGTAACACGGATAATGGTCTGATATGTTTTTTTCGGCGTAGGGATTCCCCTTTAAATCCATACCAGGCAACAGGGCTAGCAAGGTGGCAATCTCGCCGAAAGAGGCGGCTACATTGGCTTCCTTCACTAGTCCCGTCTACCTGGAGTCACGTTCAAAATGAACAGACTTTACTCCGTGTGTCGGCAAGTCCGTTCATTTCAAAAGTCCGGCGGACTTCCGCCAAAACTTCGGCGGGTTGTCCACCCGCGTGTGTGGGCAAGTCCGCATGTTCGGAAAGTCTGGCGGACCTCCGCTGGAAAGTCCGGCGGATTGTCCGCCGGATAGTCTGGCCGAAAAGTCAGATCGTATGTACGCGGCATTAGAGTAGATTATTTGCAGATGCTGTGACTTTTCCCATGGGTTGACCTTTTTGCAATCTAACATAAAGGGGGAGATTTACTAAAACTGGCGCACACAGAATCTGGTGCAGCTGTGCATAATAATCAGTTTGTTCAATTAAAGTGATACTAAACACACTGTTTAATTTACATTACCCCTTCTCTTTCTGTATGTGGATGATGGTACTGTAATTATTTTGATTAAACAAAATCTAATCCAGTCTAATCAATATACAGTTGTCATATGACCCAGCTCTTTTTCAGCCTGTCTGTAGAGAAATGTTAACAGGGGGAGCTGCTCGTCTTCTACTAGTGGCCACATGTTAAAAAAATCAAGAAAAAAAACAGCCTTTGGCATATAGAGCTAAAATAAAAAAAATGAATATCAATAAATTGATTTAAAAGGTCATACTAATAAATATTTGAAACCAATTCTTTATTATTTTTGTGGGAAATCATGATGTGGGTGAATTTCTGCTAGTCACAGGCTGTGTCACACCCCTTCGGCCTGTGTCATAGAATAACAGGGAGGTGAGGCCTCCATCAATCAACATGTAATATCCCGCTCCCACTGTGTTCAACTGGTTAGTGGGCATGGAGGAGGAGGGAGGGAGTGGGCTGTCATTTACCACTGTATCGTGTATAAAAGACAATCAGCGCCACCTACCTAAAGTGTTATGTGTTATAAATAAACTATAAAGTATACTAATTAGTACTCCACAGCAGCTGTACACTTCCAATGAATTCACCCCACCATACAATATATAAAATAAAATGAAAAATATAAGTGCAGCGCTATTAATCTATCATGTGAAATATCCAGTGATATCAAATTATATTCAAATAAATAAATATAATAATGTGTTCAATTAAAGTTCATATGCTGAAACTTTTCTGCGTTGAATTATTGTGACTTCTTAATACAGGGGTGCCCAACCTTTTGAAGAGCGAGGGCCACTTAAGCGATTTGGTAACCAGTCACGGGCCACAGTGAACGGAGCGGGTGGATGGCATGTCCGTGTCCGCTCTGCATTTGCAGAGCGGACACGGACGCAGCCCACGATACTTTTTAGCAGATCGTATTGGAGGTAGAACACAAGTCGGTTTAGGTCTGCCACTACTTGGAGGTGAATGGAGGGTCCAATTGTTTGGACTGTCGGCCTGACCATGTGAAAGGCGTCTAAGGCTGCTTTCACACTGATGAGCTGTGGTTTAACTGCACCACGTGGGCAACACAGTGTACCTTTGGCTTTCCTGCAGTTTGCAATAGACTTCTATTATATTCTGCTGGTTTTGTGCACTTTCAGAAAGCTCATTAAACTCGCAGGTAACAGAAGTCTATGGCTCAGTGCAGGTAACCCGCAGGTAAATTGCTCTGAACCTGCAGATCAGTTTGAAAGCAGCCCAGTAACCACTGCAGAAAAGATATGCCCATATATACACTGATTTTAGTAATAAACGGACCTTTAATAACAGTATTCTTTCTATTCTATCCCAGAGCAGGAGGTCGCGGGCCACATCAGAGGGCTCCGCGGGCCACATGTGGCCCCCGGGCCACTGGTTGGGCACCCCTGTCTTAATACATATATCATCCACCACTGTGCAAATCGTGTCTTCAGCAGATAATGTGCACACCTTCACCAGCCGTTATACCTGCTCACCTCATACATGAGTCAGAATTAGGGATGGGCTTAACACCCTCCCCCCCGTTCGGTTCACAGCAGAACATGCGAACAGGCAAAAAATTTGTTCAAACACGTGAACACCGTTAAAGTCTATGGGACACGAACATGAAAAATCAAAAGTGCTAATTTTAAAGGCTTATATGCATGGTATTGTCTTAAAAATCGTTTGGGGACCTGGGTCCTGCCCCAGGGGACATGTATCAATGCAAAAAGTGAAACAATAAAAGTGTAATATTTCTTTATATTCTTTTGTTTTATATGCTCTGTAATATGTTTGTTGTGTTTTATGTTAGCATTCCTAATTTATTGGGAAATAAATGAGATCCTTGCTGAAGCAGTGTGTTTATTTTTATAGCTATAAGTTAAGAATACAGTCATATATATAGACATATAGTATAGATTCGCCGATCATATTATTTTTTTCAAATTTTTTATTTATATAAAGGATGGTAGAGAATACACAATTGCATCACATTTCAACAATCACAGATACATTCTTTTTATACTTCATTACATTTTATGTTGCCTCAATCCTTACACAGACATTCACAGTTTAAACCCTTATAGTTTACCTAAGTTGAAATCTAAATACCACAAAGCTTGTTCCCGGGTTATCTTTTCTAACCTACATCTCTAATCCTCCCTTTAATTCCTTTTACTAAATACCCCACAAAACAAAACCAAGACAAAAAAAACAAACAACCCCCTCCCCCTCCCCCCATTCACAGCGAGATGTAGGGGTTCTGTGTATTTACAGATTCCCCATTCAAGCGAACCTCACTCCTCCATTCTATCTTCCATCTTTCTCTTCCCTTCCTCTGAATATACAAATTGGTTCCATACCATGTTTGGACATACTGTTCTTTTCTATTTTGGGGCGAATGGACCAGATCTTCCATGGCTCTGACCTTATTAAGCCACTTTGCTATAGACCAGTGGTTCTTAACCTCAGTCCTCATTACCCCCCACCAGGCCATGTTTTGGGAATTTCCCTTAGATAAAATAGCTGTCCAAAATACCAAGCCATTGACTTAGATTTAAAGCACCTGTGCAAGGAAAAAGGAAAGCCTGCAAACATGGCCTGGTGGGGGGTAATGAGGACTGAGGTTAAGAACCACTGCTATAGACGGTGGTCTAGGATCTCTCCAACACAAGGTGACACAGGCCTTGGCAGCATTTACCAAGTGGCACAGCACGGACCTTTTATATGTCTGCACTGGGATCTGTGAGTAGTGAAGCAAAAAAAAAGAGGGGTCATCTGTTATTGAAAAGTCAGATTTTTGGGGAAATTTTCTGAACCTCTAGCCAATATTCCCTAATCTTAGGGCAAGACCAAATAATTTGAAGAAGAGTTCCCTCTTCCTTTCTACATCGCCAACACCGATCTGAGGCCTCCCTCAAAAATGTATGTGGCCTCAGCGGGGTATAATGCCATTGAGTTAGCAATTTGTAGTTTAATTGCTGTATTTGCGTACATATTGACAAATTCAAAGCTAGATAGATGATATTCCGGCGCTGAGTCAAGACCTCTTTCCCACTTACTAATAGTTGGCATCACATATTTCTCCATCAGTGTATTTAAAAGCATATACATCTTAGAGATCACCCGGGAAAGGGGTTCTTTCTCCTCACAGTATTGTTCAAATTTAGTAAGTTGACTAAAGCCCCATACACACGGTCGGACTTTTTCATGGATTCTGTCCGATCGGACAATGTTGTTGAAAAATCAGACCGTGTGTATGCACCATCGGACAGTGTACGTCGGATTGTCCGCCGGACAAAGTCTTATCTCCTGCTGGAAAGATTTGCCAACAACACGGTCCGATCACACCAAATCCGATCGTGTGTACGGTTGTCCGACGGACAAAGTGCTACGCATGCTCAGAAGAAATTCTGTGACGGAAGCGCTCGGTCAGGTAAAACTACCTTTCCTAATCGACACAGCACATTCGTCACGCTGCAATGTTAAAATGTCTTTAATGCAGCGCATTCTCTTTTTCTTTACAATGCAACAAGAATGACATGTTTTAGCTGCTCCTATTCACCCGCACTTCTCACAAACTTAGTTCTTTATTACTTTTCAGCATTTATACACTACATGTTTATTTTTACTCAGATCGTAAAAGAATCTTTGTTATATTTTTAGCATGATTTGTCTTTTTTTTTTTTTTTTTTTTGGAATACATATTTGAAGGAGATTTTTTTTTTTTTTTTTTTTTGGAGGGGGGTTGTGTGTCTCAACTTAGCAAAACCACATTATTAACATTTGTATTTCTTGCTTAAATTTACTAGGAGTTTGTTGGTTGTTGGTGCCCCTTGTTAATTCTACTTTAGGATTAGTGAAATGTACCTGCCTACTCAAAGAAAAACTGTCATTGTAGAAAAGTAAAACACAATAGTCAATGATTATTTCCAATCCAAAAAAAATTTATTTAGGTCTCAGCAACAAACCAAAGAGGAATGCAGCCATGGTGAAACTTGGGGAATTTGCAAAGCCTTGGACACCCACGGCAACCATCATTTTTCACGCTGAGGAGTACCTATCTAAATAATAAGGGAGCGCAATCTGGTCCTGAAGTCCAAAACATCCGGAACTGCAGCAGATGCCATCTAGGTCCCCAGGCTCTGGTCCTACGAGAGGCTCCATCTTCTCTCAGACCAGACTGAATCAAGGTCATCACTCTCTTGTCTTCCTTGTACGCTTCCTTCCACGCCGTGGTGCTGGTGCTGGTGGGGTGGCAGAAGGAGGAGGAGGAGGCGGAGCAAGGTCACTCTCGCAAACATGTGTGAGTGGGGTCATCTCCCCAGCCATCCCCTCATTTAGTATTTTGAGGATGACATCCTCACACATGCTGCGTTGCCCCGCCTCCATACCCGTCATTTTACTGCCAACCAAGGAGGCAAAGGCCTCCTCGTAGGTGGGTGTGGCATATAGGGAGGCTGAAGCATCTTTGATCAGCTGGAGCGCTGACTCTCCCACCTCCCCCATGCTTTTCGCCCTTCTGTAGGGAAGGCGGAGGGGAGGGACTTGGGAGACAGTCAGGCTCCTACGCCTACCCCCCTGTTGGCTGCCACTAACCCCTGCCTCCTCCTGACTGCCACCTTCCACAGCCACCTCCTGGCTGAGGTCTTCCTGTGTATGAAAAAGGGACATAGTTTCAGTTATTTGTTCATCAAACACACACAATTCTCATCTAGTGACTGTTGCAAAATGTTTACAAATAGAAAACCATACAATTCTCAGCCCTGCAGTTTAGAGTCTTCCCAAAAATGTCTCCAACACCACTGTCTGTTGATATGTCAATCACGTTAGGAACTAAGCAATTGGGGATCCTGAATTAACTGAACATCATTCATTATTCCCCAAAATGGTTACAGAACTACTATACCTGGAACAAGCTGGGCTCCTGCACATATTCCATACTGGAAGGCCCAGGTTGGTCCTCGGAAGCCTCATCAGGGGTGGCGTGCGTGGAAGGACGCGTGCAAGGAAGAGTCGAGAGTGACTTCCTGACAGTAGCCTGGTCTTTGAGAAAGTGGAGCCTCTCATAGTACCAGAGCGTGGGGACATAGACATCAGCTGCTGCAGCTCCAGATGCTAGGGACTTCCGGACCTTATTGCGCTCCCGGAAATAGGTACTCTTCATGTTGTTAATCTTCACTTTTAAGTTTGCCATGGTTGCCATGGGCAGGGTTGGCTTTACAAATGCCACAAGTTTCAGCATGGCTGCGTACCTCTTTGGTCTGTTGCTGTAGTCACGGTGCTTTGGTAGCCATAAAAGGGGAAATTCCCTGTATTTATCAATGAAGAGGGGGAGAAAACTCACGTCGTAGAAGGCCTCCATCACCTCTGCAAGACACAACACCACACAAAACAATATAAATAATGTCAGCCTAAACTCTCCTAATCTTCTCCATAAAGAAGCCTCAAGTTCTAATCAGTCTAGGCTAGTTATGTACCAACGTCAAATTGTACCTTCGTTTCTATCGATCGTCTCGTGCGTGAGCTTTCTCTCCCCTCGTCTCCCAGATCGTGGCTACGACACAGGCGTGTGACGTTTTATATACAGTGCGCATGCGTCAAACTCCGCCCGCCCCTGACGATCTTTCTCGTCTATTCCCCACCCCTTCTCTTTACGGCGCAGTGGGGAGAGCACATTGCGGGGACACAGCAGGTGCGTCCCAAATATCCCACCAACGAGGAGGAGGACGAGGAAAGTCCGGAGGCACAAACGTCCCGATCCCGGAGCCTGAAATTCAAGGCCTCCAATATGTCATTTGGAGAAATGTTGGAGATGGTGGACATATTAAAGAGGAGCGACTATGATGGGAAGTATGGGCCTTACCTCAACCCCAATGTCCGCAAGGCCAAGATCATGTCTAAAGTTGTGAGAAGGCTATACAATCATTTTGGGGTACAACGATCCAAGGAGCAACTCAGGAAACGCTGGTCAGACCTGAAACTGAGGGAGGCCGATCAGTACAGAAAGATCAAGCGAGTTCTTCAAAAAAGTAAGTAGTTGTGTTTTGTGTTTGCTTTCTTGCTTGCATACTGCTCCATGTGGTTTGATTTTTACAAAGTTGTACATTCCAAAATGGCCACTTTCAGGTTCGTCTGTGCATTTGATCGTACTCCGCCTCGATCTTTCTGCCACTGTCATGATCGTGTGTGTCCATTCGATCGTACGCAACCTCGATCGTTCGGCCACTTATAATACGATGTTTGGTGTTTTTTTTTGGGAAAGGAAGTTTGTTCTCACTAGAAATGTCATCAAGAATGTAAAGCCAATTTATTCAATGTAAAGGAGAGGTCACCCAGTAGCTGTTTACCCATCTGGACTCTAGAGCACTAGTGCTGGGACACCCAAACACCCTTTTTATTAGGCTTTTCCACACATGTGCTCCAGTGGATACTAGAGGGGGGTCTCCATCACACAAACTTCTACCAAAAAGCTAGTAAGTTTAGCACCTTTACAAAGTGACTACATTCATGTAGTTGGCATTTGTAACTGGCCAAACAAAAATAGTGTCCGTCACTTTCAAGCAATGTTTGTCATTTCCTATTTCTGCCCTCAATAGATTGTGTTGCTAAATCTTCCTTTTGTACATTCTCATAGGGGAGCGAAAACTTGGGCCGTCTGAGGAAACCCCAAAACCAACACCTCCCAAAAAAGGTGAAAGAGCAGAAGCAGAGGAGGAGGAGGAGGAGGAGGAGAGATCATCGAACTTGGAGAAATTGTCACCACAACAGGTGAGTGTGGGAGAACACAGCTACTGGTAAGCTAATCAATGTATGGCTGCCTCATTTCCAACACCCGATTTTTGTTTGTTTGTGGTTTTTAGGTGACGTGGATGTTGTGGAAGAAAAATCGCACTTTACCACAGAGAGTGCCCACGTACTCATCGGGGAGATAATGGTCTGCAATAGAGATCTAGATTACATAAAGCAAAACATCAATGATGTTCAACAAAAATTGAAGAACATCATTGATGTTTTAGGAAAAATATGAAAACGCACCAAGTAATTAACACACATTTGTGCCAGCTTCTGAACACATTTGCAACTTAAGAACTGTGTGAAATTTGGAACATGCACACATTGTGTCCACATGTGCTAGCTCCCATCATGGTGGATGAATGCCAACGTTTTTTTGGGGGTGCAACCACTTTACGAACTACGAAAGTGGTTGTGGTGAAGGGGTTGCACCCCCAAAAAACGTCCATTCATCCCCATGATGGAAAATGGCACTTTTGAAGCTTCTAGGCATGTGTTTTACCATCTAATGACCATTTTCAGACCCAAATTGTGTGCATGTTCTAAATTTCCACTTTCCAGGGGTGACCCCCCCATGTGATGAAGGCAAGATCAAACACACTTTGAACATATAGTCATGTCTGATCTTGTCTTCACTTTACAAAGTTGAACTTTCCAAGTTCATAGGTTCTGTTTTGCTCCATGCCTGGTTTTACCAATTGCGGAATGTTTGTAAACAATGTTGTAAATAACCAAGATGTTGTCAGTTTGGGCGTGAAGATTGTAAACGCACTTGTGAATGTTTTCCAAGTAAACTTTTTTATTTTTCTAAATGTGTGGCTTCCTTATTTAAAAAACACAATGCATTATGTATGTCAAATGTAAAGGATATGGGGGGCAATGGGTGTTATTTACTAAAGGCAAGTCCACTTTGCACTGCAAGTTTCTTTTCCAGGGCACTTTTTCACTGCACTTGTAGAGCATAGTGGATTTGACTAAGGTAAATGACACCCACAGTGCTTTGTACGAAAACACGGAGCACAGCATTTTTGAGAATACACACATGTCTGACCTGGTGATGAAAAGGAGTATTTTGGGTGTCAGTTATGCAGTACAAACCTTCTCTAGACCAAAGATTAGGTATCAAACACACAACATGAGAAGAATCTTTTTGGGAAGAAGAGACTGTTACCTCCTTTTGCCCAGAAAGTGCATTCCCACTGTCGAAGGCAAAGGGAAAAAATTTCAAGGTAAAATAAGCTAAAGAGAATAGTGAAATGACAAGAAATCATAGGTTGGTTGAAATATCAGATTTATTAAAAAATGCCTCTCACACATCGTCAGGCAGAGCAATGGCCCCCCTACCCACAAAGTACTCCATATATTGCTCGCGGACCGCGCGGGCATTTAGAGGGGGCAAGCCTGGACGTGCCACTTGAAGGGCTGTGAGGTCCGCATTTGGAGGGCCCTCCACATCTGGCCCAACGGGCACCACATACTTCCTGTTATGTCTTTTGAGGAAGTTGTGCAATATGCAACAGGCAAGAACTATGTGGTTCAGTTTGTATTCCGCCAAGTTAATTGCCGTCAAGAACAGGCGGAAGCGGCTGGCCAGGATGCCAAAAGTGTTCTCCACAACTCTTCTGGCTCTGGACAGCCTGTAGTTGAAGACCCTCTGGTCTGGGGTGAGGGTCCTCATCGGGAACGGCCTTATCAGATGGGGAGTCAAAGCAAACGCTTCATCTGCAACAAAGACGAAGGGGAGTCCTTCTGCATTCTCCTCTGGAGGTGGCAAGCACAGACTGCCACTTTGGAGACGCCAGTAGAACTCCGTGTGCGCAATGGCACCACCATCCGAGATCCGGCCGTTCATCCCCACGTCCACATACATAAATTCATATGTTGCCGACACCACCGCCAACATCACTACACTATTAAACCCTTTATAATTATAATAGTGGGACCCCGAGTTGGGCGGTGGGACGATGCGGACGTGTTTCCCATCAATTGCCCCTCCGCAGTTAGGAAAGTCCCAACGGCTGGCAAAGTGGGAGGCCACAGTCTGCCATTCCTGTGGCGTGGAAGGGAAATATTTAGTCACTTTGCACATTGCAAGCAGATTAGACAATCAACATCTTGGAACAAGAGCATTGTATAAAATTGGAGGCTGGAAAGTATTTGCAGAGAAAAGTAGAGGGTCCCCTTCACAGATTACTCACCCCCCATCAATCCCCACACTTCTGATGGGCCATTGGCAATAACTAGGGTTTTGGGGTGGGGGGGGTTGTTGGACAGGTAACCCTCTGCACTTCATTGATTGGCAAATGGCTCAATAATGTGTGCTAGTTTGGCCAGACACTCTGTACTTAACACTATTGGCAGCCCCCAGGAAAGCTAAACTAACATTTCAAACCCCCCCCCCCCCCCCCCCCCAAAAAAAAAAGGAAAGCACATTGTGACATTATGAAATTTCCAAGCAAGCTAATAGGAGAGAAAGAACACAAAAAATTAGGAAATGGCAAGTATGGAGGCAGCCCCTTGCACTACATGCTTTGCAGAATTCATCCCTAAAGATGCCCACTATAAAGAGGTAGGTATATAGTGTGTATTGACCTTGGGAAAGCCAGCAGATAGAGGATTGGTATCATCTGACAGAGCAGTTGGGGGAGGGGGTTCCTAATGAGTTTGCCCCCCCCCCACCCCCAAAAAAAACAATAAAAAAAAGGGGCTCTACATGAAGTAAACCACACAGCAAACATTTGTGCATATTTTAGGGGGTGTTTGTGGGCAAAAAATACTATGCAGCAGACAAAATACATTGCTTAAGTGACTAGGCCATAGGTGTCTATTGGGGCAGAAGAGCATGCTGGGGAGGTAAGTGAAGGGAAAAATGCATGAAGGAGAAAAGGGGCACAGCATATTAGAACATATTGCAATCATGGTAATTAGGGAAGGAGGTCAAAAATAGAAGACATTAGCAAACAGAGCATACATAGAAGGAAATAGTATAAATGTTACCTTAATATAGTCCTCCTGCAGGACCTCGATGATGGCAGAACAGGTCTCTGGAATAATGATTCCCAGGGCCTGGGGAGAGATACCTGAAGAGAACTTCAAATCCTGAAGACTTCTCCCTGTCGCCAAGTACCTCAACGTGGCAACAAGCCTCTGCTCCGGAGTAATGGCTTGTCTCATGCAGGTATCCTGCCGGCTGATAAAGGGGGTCAGCAAAGCCAAAAGACGGTGAAAATCGGGGTCCGTCATCCGGAGAAAGTTCCTGAAATCATCAGGATTATTCTCCCGGATCTCACGAAGCAAAGGCATGTGCGAGAATTGGTCACGCTGAAGCAACCAATTCTTGGTCCACATACTCCTCGTCACTCTGTTCATGGACGGGTCTTGGGTCAAAGCTAAAAGCCCGACACCAATTCCGCGTACAGCACGAACTCGGCGACGAGTACGCACGGGAAACATCGCTCACAAGGTCACAAAAGGTCGGCTGGTCAGAACGGACAAACAGAAAGCACCGATAAACAGCAAGGCCTGAAAGAACTAAATGAATACCAGAAACGAGCAGACAATAAGCAGTGCAAATCAAAGCGTCCTATATCAAGATATAGGCCGCAATGACCAACAAATGCGAACTGACTACACGCACTAATAAACAGATACGCACGACAAGCACAAACTGAAGAGCAGTAACGATCTGAGTCAGAAAACTGAGAAGCGCGAATCTTAAGTCACCAAACTTCGACTAACTCGAGATAAACACGGGATCAGCAGAAGGAGCCCAACGGGTGCCTGACGTGGTGCTGAACTTCCCCCTTTCTAATCTCGTGGACGACGACTTACGTCACGACGTTCTTGCAGACCGGATATTCCGACAACGTAGTCCGACCGTGTGTACGCAACACCAACATTGGACAAAGTACGACGGACAGGATCCGACCGACCTGGTCCGCGGATTGTCCGACCGTGTGTATGGGGCTTTACAGTAAAGAACCCTCTAAGTTTAAGGTTAAACCTATTTTCTTCTAATTTTAATGAGTGGCTCTGCAACCTTTCCTCATAACTAATATCCTCCAGATCCTTTATTAGCTTTTTCATTTGACCCTTTATTAGCTTTGTTGTCCTTCTTTCCATTTCCAGTACATCCTTCCTGAGTACTGGTGCCCAGAACTGGACAGCATACTCCAGGTGCGGCCGGACCAGAGTCTTGTAGAGCGGGAGAATTATCATTTTATCTCTGGAGTTAATCCCCTTTTTAATGCATGCCAATATTCTGTTTGCTTTGTTAGGCTCAGCAATGGCATGCTGCTGCTATCATCTACTAGGACCCCCAGGTCCTTTTCCATCCTAGATTCCCCCAGAGGTTCTCCCCCCAGTGTATGGATTGCATTCATATTTTTGCCACCCAAATCCATTATTTTAAATTTTTCTACATTTAACCTCATGTAGTTGCCCACCCCATTCAATTTGTTCAGATCTTTTTGCAAGGTTTCCACATCCTGCAGAGAAGTTATTGCCCTGCTTAGCTTAGTATCATCCGCAAATACAGAGATTGAACTGTTTACCCCATCCTCCAGGTCATTTATGAACAAATTAAATAGGATTGGTCCCAGCACAGAACCCTGGGGGACCCCACTACCCACCCCTGACAATTCCGAGGACTCTCCATTAATCACCACCCTCTGAACTCGCCCTTGTAGCCAGTTTTCAATCCATGTACTCACCCTATGGGCCATGCCAACGGACCTTGTTTTGTACAGTAAACATTTATGGGGAACTGTGTCAAATGCTTTTGCAAAATCCAGATACACCAGGTCTACGGGCCTTCCTTTATCTAGATGGCAACTCAGCTCCTCATAGAAGGTTAGTAGATTGGTTTGGCAAGAACGATTCTTCATGAATCCATGCTGATTACTGCTAATGATACCGTTGCCATTACTAAAATCTTGTATATAGTCCTTATCATCCCCTCCAAGAGCTTACATATTATTGATGTTAGGCTAACTGGTCTGTAATTCCCAGGGATGTATTTTGGGCCTTTTTTAAATATTGGTGCTACATTGGCATTTCTCCAATCAGCTGGTACCATTCGAGTCAGTAGACTGTCAGTAAAAATTAAGAACAATGGTCTGGCAATTACTTGACTGAGTTCCCCAAGGACCCTCGGCTGCAAGCCATCTGGTCACGGTGACTTATTAATGTTAAGTTTTTCCAAGTCTATTTCTAATTCTGTCCTCTGTTAACCATGAGGTGCTTCCTGTGATGTGTCATGAGGATAAACACTGCAATTTTGGTTACTGAAGCCCCCCGATTCCCTCGTGAAGATTGAGGAGAAGAATAAATTCAATACCTTTGCCATCTCCCCTCCTTTGTAACCAGATGTCCTTCCTCATTCTTTATGGGACCAATATGGTCTGTCCTCCCTTTTTTACTGTTTAAATACTTAAATAATTTCTTGGGATTTTTTTTGCTCTCCTCCACTATGTGTCTTTCATGTTCTATCTTAGCCGTCCCTATTGCACCCTTACATTTCTTGTTGCATTCTTTTTAAAGTATGAATGCTGATGATGATCCCTCAACCTTGTATTTTTTGATGGCCTTCTCCTTTGCTTTTATATTAGGGGTGCAACGGATCGTCGCCGTCCGTGATCCGAACGGGTCACCCTGTTCGGATCGGCACACCCCGCGACCTCAGCCTTAGGAAAGGCCGCGGCTTCGGCCTAGCTTCGGAGCGGAGGCCATCTTGGTACACCCGGCCGCTGTTTACAATGTGATCGCTCCGTCAAATGACGGATCGATCACTTGTAAACATACTCTGCATTTCCAAGCCAATACTCTGCATTACCCAGCAATACTCTGCATTACCCAGGCAATACTCGGCCATACCCTGCCAATATTCGACCATACCCTGCCAATACTCGGCCATACTCGGCCATACCCTGCCAATACTCGGCCATACTCAGACAATATTACAGTGGGGGAGATGATGTGGATATTACAGTGGGGGAGATGATATGGATATTACAGTGGGGACTATATGGTGGTGGAATTTGCACAGGTTTTTGCAAATTTAATTGTTATTTGCTGATCCGAAAAATGAGTTTTTTGATCCGTTGCACCCCTATTTTATATGCATTTTTCCATTGAAGTTAAGCCATCCAAGACTTTTGTTTGCTCTTTTAAATGTATTACCCAATGGGATGCATTGGCTAATGCCTAGGGTTGAGCGAACCTGAACTGTAAAGTTCAGGTCCGTACCGGACTTTTGGGTGTTCGGGTCCCGGACCGGAACCCGAACAATTGACTGTATGTTCGGGTTCGGGTCCGGTGTTCGGGGATTTAATGGTGCTTTTTAAAATGTCTTTTAAAAGCACTCGCGGCTATATGAATTGATATAACATTTTTACCATTTTTGACAACTTTTTTGGTGAAATGGTAGGGGTACTTTTGTACCCCCTTATCATTTCACACAGGGGGGGGGCGGGATCTGGGGCCCCGGGGG
>CM053026.1:205812500-205889600 GCA_028564925.1 Lithobates sylvaticus
GGTCACTGACTCCACGTGGGTGCCTTCAAGGGAGAGAGGATGAGGAGGAGGACGAGGAGGAGGAGGATGCGGCGTCACATGTCCAACGAGGCAGGATGCCCCCTGGAGGCCAGGTAGAGGCCAGCACAGCAACTGTACAACACCGCAGAGCTCCGCCTGTGCAGGGCGCTGCCTCTGCACGTTATCAGAAAAGTTCTTTGGTGTGGGCCTTTTTTGAGACGAGTGCAGCAGATCGCACCACTGCTATTTGCAATATTTGTCTCAAGCGTATCTCGCGTGGCCAAAACATCAGCCGCTTGGGCACGACAAGCATGACCAGACATATGGCGACCTGCCATGCAGCTCGTTGGCAGGCACACATAAAAGACCCACACCAAAGAACTAAGCGGACCTCTCCTTGCTCCTCCTCAGCTGGGATCTCCATCCCCACTACACCTTCAGTCCTCTCTGAAAGCTGCTCTGAGAGGACTGAAGGTGTAGAATTCGGTGTGTCACAACCAAGTACTTGCAGTACACCGACGTCCGAATGCAGCAGGCAAATTTCCCTGCCCCAGCTGCTGGACCGTAGAAAGAAGTACACTCCCAGCCATCCACATGCCCAGCGGTTGAATGCTAGCCTTGCTAAATTGCTAGCACTTCAACTGCTGCCTTTTCAGTTGGTAGACTCGGCCCCCTTCCGTGAGTTTGTTCAATGTGCGGTTCCTCAGTGGCAGGTTCCCAAACGCCACTTTTTCTCGCGGAAGGCGATTCCGTCTCTCTACCGGCATGTGGAGGGCAATGTCCATGCCTCGCTGGACAGGGCGGTCAGCGGTAAGGTGCATATTACCGCTGACTCATGGTCCAGCAGGCATGGACAGGGACGGTACCTTTCTTTCACGGCCCATTGGGTCACTCTATTGGCAGCTGGGAGGGATGCAGGACAAGGTGCAGTAGTGTTGGAGGTTGTTCCGCCACCACGCCTCCAAAACGCGACTACTGCTACTGGTTGTGACACACCTCTCTCCTCCACCCCCTCCTCTTCTTCTTCCTCCAGTGCTCTGTCCTTGGAACCAGCGGTGCTCCGTAGGCGTACAAGGGGGCTACGCAAGTACGCAGGCAAAAAGATGCCATGCCGTGCTTGCGCTGGTGTGTTTGGGGGACAGGAGCCACACTGGGCCAGAGGTTCTGGCAGCTCTGCAGGGGCAGGCCGAGAGGTGGTTGACGCCACGTCAGCTTAAGCCAGGAATGGTCGTTTCTGACAATGGCACCAACCTCCTCTCCGCCCTGCGACAGGGGCAGCTCACCCATGTGCCCTGCATGGCTCACGTCCTCAACCTGGTGGTGCAGCGGTTCTTGGGCAGGTTCCCAGGCTTACAGGATGTCCTGAGGCAGGCCAGGAAAGTCTGTGTGCATTTCCGCCGATCTTATAATGCCAGTGCTCGGCTGACTGAGCTGCAAAAGGAGCTGAACCTGCCCAAGAACCGCCTAATATCTGACATGCCCACCAGGTGGAACTCAACGTTGGCCATGCTGCAGCGACTGCACACGCAGCAGAGGGCCATCAATGAGTACCTTTGCGACTACGGCACCAGGACAGGGTCAGGGGAGCTTGGTTTTTTTTCCCCACGTCAGTGGAGCATGATCAGGGATGCATGCACTGTCCTCTCACCATTTGAGGAGGCCACGAGGATGGTGAGCAGTGACAGTGCATGCATCAGTGACACTGTCCCTCTTGTCCACCTGTTGGAGCATACGCTGCGTGGGATAATGGACAGGGCACTTGAGGCAGAACAGAGGCAGGAAGAGGAGGACTTCCTTGCCTCTCAAGGCCCCCTTTATCCGGACAGTGTTCCTTCTGTCCCACCCATCACACAGGAAGAGGATGAGGAGGAGGAGGAGGAGGAGGAGGAGGAGGATTGTGTGAGCATGGAGGTGGAGCCTGGCACTCAGCATCAGCAGCAGCAGTCTTTTAGGGATGATGTACAGTCCCAACAAGCCAGTGGACTTGTACGTGGCTGGGAGGAGGTGGCTGGCGATCATGTCATCCTCAGTGACCCAGAAGACTCCGGACCGAATGCCTCAGCTAACCTACGCTGCATGGCCTCCCTGATCCTGCAAAGCCTGCGGAAGGATCCTCGTGTTCTTCGGATCAAGGAGAGGGACCATTACTGGCTGGCCACTCTCCTTGATCCGCGGTACAAGGGTAAGGTTGCGGACCTTATCTTGCCGTCGCAGAGGGAGCAGAGGATGAGACATCTCAGGGAGGCCTTGCAGAAAGGTCTGTGCAACGCGTTCCCAGAAACTGGGAGGCTACAAACTCCTGGTCCTGGGCGACGAGTTGCTGAGGCTTCGGTCAGTGGCAGAAGGAGCGGTGGGGAAGGTGGACGTCTGACCGATGCGTTCAGACAATTTTTTAGTCCGCAGCCCCAAGGTATGATCGGTTCCAGCAACCATCGCCAGCGTCTGATATACATGGTGCAGGAATACCTTGGGGCAAGGTCAGACTTGGACACCTTTCCCACCGAAAATCCTCTGGCTTACTGGGTCCTGAGGATGGATCACTGGCCAGAGCTTGCACAGTATGCAATTGAGCTACTGGCCTGTCCTGCCTCCAGCGTTCTTTCCGAACGCACATTCAGTGCTGCTGGAGGATTTGTGACTGATCATAGGGTGCGCCTGTCCACCGCCTCGGTTGATCGACTGACATTCATCAAAATGAATCAGTCTTGGATCACCACCAGCTACCAGGCACCTGAGGCGGATATAACCGAATAATTTTTAATGTCACATCCCTTCAAGACTGCCTATGCTGATGCTGAGTGACTGTCCTCTTATGTTCACTGACTATCCTCTTCCTCCTCCTCAATGATCCATGCCACAGCACCAGTGCCTAAGGCACAATTTTTCAGCCCCTGTTTAACAGGGGCGTGTACTTACAATTTTTAAAAAAAATGCTTCGCAACACGTGTGACTGCTGTGCTCCAAGTACAGTCTCTGTGAGGGCCGTGTTGCAGTGTTGTGGCACCAGCACCAGTGCCTAAGGCACAATTTTTCAGCCCCTGTTTAACAGGGGCGTGTACTTACAATTTTTTAAAAAATGCTTCGCAACACGTGTGACTGCTGTGCTCCAAGTACAGTCTCTGTGAGGGCCGTGTTGCAGTGTTGTGGCACCAGCACCAGTGCCTAAGGCACAATTTTTCAGCCCCTGTTTAACAGGGGCGTGTACTTACAATTTTTAAAAAAAATGCTTCGCAACACGTGTGACTGCTGTGCTCCAAGTACAGTCTCTGTGAGGGCCGTGTTGCAGTGTTGTGGCACCAGCACCAGTGCCTAAGGCACAATTTTTCAGCCCCTGTTTAACAGGGGCGTGTACTTACAATTTTTTAAAAAAATGCTTCGCAACACGTGTGACTGCTGTGCTCCAAGTACAGTCTCTGTGAGGGCCGTGTTGCAGTGTTGTGGCACCAGCACCAGTGCCTAAGGCACAATTTTTCAGCCCCTGTTTAACAGGGGCGTGTACTTACAATTTTTTAAAAAAATGCTTCGCAACACGTGTGACTGCTGTGCTCCAAGTACAGTCTCTGTGAGGGCCGTGTTGCAGTGTTGTGGCACCAGCACCAGTGCCTAAGGCACAATTTTTCAGCCCCTGTTTAACAGGGGCGTGTACTTACAATTTTTTAAAAAAATGCTTCGCAACACGTGTGACTGCTGTGCTCCAAGTACAGTATCTGTGAGGGCCGGGTTGCAGTGTTGTGGCACCAGCACCAGTGCCTAAGGCACAATTTTTCAGCCCCTGTTTAACAGGGGCGTGTACTTACAATTTTTTAAAAAAATGCTTCGCAACACGTGTGACTGCTGTGCTCCAAGTACAGTCTCTGTGAGGGGTTGCAGTGTTGTGGCACCAGCACCAGTGCCTAAGGCACAATTTTTCAGCCCCTGTTTAACAGGGGCGGGTAATTACAAATCTTGATCTAATAGTTCACAGCAGGGCCCATTCCTGCGCCCACCAAGAGTAACTATGAGGGCCTGCAGTCTTGTGGCAACACCGTCCACCACCACCGCCAAAGGCCCAATTTTTCTGCCCTGTTCATCAGGTGCTTGCAATTACAAATCTTGATCTAATAACTCACAGCAGGGCCCATTCCTGCGCCCACCAAGAGTAACTATGAGGGCCTACAGTCTTGTGGCAACACCGTCCACCACCACCGCCAAAGGCCCAATTTTTCTGCCCTGTTCATCAGGTGCTTGCAATTACAAATCTTGATCTAATAACTCACAGCAGGGCCCATTCCTGCGCCCACCAAGAGTAACTGTGAGAGCTTACAGTCTTGTGGCAAAACCGTCCACCACCACCACCACCACCACCCCCAATTTTTCTGCCCTGTTCAACAGGTGCATGCAATTACAAATATTGATCTATTAACTCACAGCAGGGCCCATTCCTGTGCCCACCAGTCTTGTGGCTACACCAACATCTAATAGGGCAAATTTCTGCAGAGTATATACGCCAGGCCCCTACTTTCAAACATCCAACTTACAAACGACTCCTACTTGCAAATGGAAAGAGAAAACAGGAAGTGAGAGGAAATCTACCCCTAGGAAGGGAAATTCTATCCTGTTAGATTTAATTTGGGAAAAAGGTATCTCCTCTCTACTGATACTTTATCACCAATCCTTGTTTCAATTAAAACCCCACTTTTCCAAAAACATTTGTCATTGGGACGGAAAGTGAGGTGACATGTTCTGAACAGATGTGCAAAGACAGCAAATGTTACAGGGGTGATAACCCCTCCCTATGTTCTCCAAAAAGCTTAAAAATAGATTTTTTTGGGATGGAGCTACACTTCATAATGTACCTGTTCAGATTCTACTTAAGATCAAACCTAAAGCCGCAAGTGGTTTTAAATGGCTTCTTTTTTTCCTTTACAAATGTCATTTTGTGCAAGGACAGTTCTAAACACGGGAAACACATGCCACTTCACAGGCATACTTTGGACACCCCCAGGTACCATATTTAAAGGAAAATGTCACTTTTTTTTTTTCACTTTATGCATCATTAAAATGACTGCTCCCGAAAAAACGTTAGTTTTTAAAAGTTCTTTTTGCATTGATATATGTCCCCTGGGGCAGGACCCGGGTCCCCAAACCTGTTTTATGACATTAACATGCATATTGGCCGTTGTAATTAGCACTTTTGATTTCGAACGTTCGCGTCCATTATAACGTATAGGGTTCGAAAATTCGCGCGAACTTTCGGTCCGTTCGAAGGTTCTGGTTCGAACCGAACCCAGGGGGTGTTCGGCTCATCCCTACCTGGGAGTGACCCAGCACACCACCCCTATGGGAGCTCACTGGGGAATTCTCCTACTCCCTCCCGGGCCCCAAGCCCACCCCCCCATCCCGCCCCCCATCCCTAACCCCGCAACAGGCTGGCTGCATCACTAGTCAGGGCCGCCACAGTAGTGTGAAATTAAAGGGGTTTAATATGGAATGATGGTATGGAAACAGAATTTCTTACATATAATGAACAGACTAGTCAACTTGGAGCGTTTTCCGCTTTCCATGTGAGGGGTATGATGCCCCCCCATAGCCAAAAACCTCTTAAAGTAGAGAGAATATATAGATAAAAGTAGGAACAGAGTGTCCCTGAAAGTGAGAGAAAAGAGAGGGTAAGAAAGAAGGGGAGAGTAGAGGACCTGTCATCTATTGGAATGGAATGGAGCAAAAACCGGTGCATGTGGATAAAAGAAAGACACAAACAAGGGCCCTGGTTTGGTAGACCAAGCAGTCAATTAATGGCGGCAGTGACTCCTTGGACCTCTTGGAGTGTTGCGTCAGCCAGGTGGGTTGCAGGGGGCTTGCTGGAGGTAGACGTTTTGATGACGAGGAGGGTCCCTTATTGAGTGGAGCTGGTTGGAGCTCTTGTGAGATCAGGCCCAGGGGGAGTAGTAGGCACTCACCCTCCACAAAAGACGAGAATCCAAAGCCTTTATTGCAATAGGAAAAGTTCAGGTGGAGAGGGAATGACCATCCCATCTGTAGGTTATCTGTAGGTTATCTGTAGGACTTGGAGGACTTGGAGGAGCGGTTTAAGTAATCTTCGCTTCTGTACCGTGTAGGGTGAGAGGTCGGCAAAGACCTGAACTGTATGACCGTGTGCCATGAGGGCATCAGCCATTCTCGATCTTCTCATCACTTCCTCTTTGACAGAGTAAAAATGAGGCTTGACTATAATGTCCCTGGGGAGGCCATCAAAAAGAGGGGCTGTAAGGCTCTGTGAGCTCTGTCAAGTTACAGGCGGTGTTCAGAAATGTCTGAAATGAGACCTGTGATGAGAGCCTTAACTGCTGACTGGACATCTTTTACAGATTCAGGGAGTCCCCTTATCCTGAAGTTCAGTGGCGGCTGGTGCTCAAAATTTTTGGGGGGGCGCAAACAAACAGCCTCACTGTGCCATCAAACGCTGCCACTGTGCCCATTAAACGCTGCCACTGTGCCCATCAAACGCTGCCACTGTGCCCCAAGTGCTGCCACTGTGCCCATCAAACGCTGCCACTGTGCCCCAAGTTCTGCCACTGTGCCCCAAGTTCTGCCACTGTGCCCCTTAAGTGCTGCCACTGTGCCCCAAGTTCTGCCATTGTGCCCCTTAAGTGCTGCCATTGTGCCCCTTAAGTGCTGCCATTGTGCCCCTTAAGTGCTGCCATTGTGCCCCTTAAGTGCTGCCATTGTGCCCCTTAAGTGCTGCCACTGTGCCCCAAGTTCTGCCATTGTGCCCCTTAAGTGCTGCCATTGTGCCCCTTAAGTGCTGCCATTGTGCCCCTTAAGTGCTGCCATTGTGCCCCTTAAGTTCTGCCACTGTGCCCCTTAAGTGCTGCCACTGTGCCCCTTAAGTGCTGCCATTGTGCCCTTAAGTGCTGCCATTGTGCCCCTTAAGTGCTGCCATTGTGCCCCTTAAGTGCTTCCATTGTGCCCCAAGTTCTGCCACTGTGCCCCTTAAGTGCTGCCACTGTGCCCCCTGCCTGCCCTCTGCACTTACCTTGTCCCGGTGTGCAGCTGGTGACGGCGTCAGGCGACGAGCGGTGTCTCCGTCGGATGTCTCCGTCGGATGTCTTCTCCCGCGCTCCTCCTGTCTTCTTCTGCTGTGATTGGACGCTAGGTGATTGGACGCCTAGCATCCAATCACAGCGCCTGTGACTTCAGCCAATCAGGTGACAGGTAACAGACCTGGCAACCTGATTGGCTGAGAGGCGGGTCTGTGTTAGGGAAGCGATGTATTCGCTTCCCTAACACAGTACTGTGTAATCAGCGAACGCACAGCCGTGCGCCCGCTGTTTACAATTAGGGAAGCCTATTAGAGCACACCGCTCTAATAGGGTCCCCTATTAGAGCTTACAGCTCTAATAGGGGCGCTTCCAGCAACACCCCCCCCACTGTAATTCAGATGCCCGGCGCCCGGTCAGGGGCCGGACACCTGAATAGGGGGCGGCAGCGGTGACAATAGATAGATTCATGCAATGCATGAATCTATCTATTGGTGATAGAGCGGTGCAGGAGAGGGGGGGCGGCGCTCCTGCGCCCTCTATGCACGCACCGCCACTGCTGAAGTTATAACGTCTGGACCTATACTTCAGGTCATTGATCTTAAGGCCCGTACACATGATCAGACTTTTTGACAACAAACATGCAAATTAGCTGTTTTGTGGCAACATCCGACCGTGTGTACGCTCCATCGGACAAACTTTTTCGGTTTTCATCTGACTTTTGTTGGCTGTGTGAACGGACAAACTTTCTGGCAACAAAAGTCCGATGGAGCAAAGTCTGATCGTGTGTACACAAAACCATCGGACTTTTGTACAAAGTACAAACACGTGTGCTCAGAACTAGGGATGAGCTCCATGGTCCACGTGCAGAGCCCGCCAGGAAGTCGGCGCAGCGCTGCGCTAATCCCAGGCAGTGAGACATTGTCCGATCTCTGCAGCTGTGCATCGGGGCAATGTCTCACTGCCTGTGATTAGCGCAGCGCTGCGCAGACTTCCTGGCGGGCTCTGCACGTGGACCATGCAAACACGCCTGAGCTCATCCTTACTCAGAACCAATGCAAAAGATCAGACAACAATACAGAAGTTGACCAAAGGTGGCGCTGGAGTAATTGAACGTCCCCTTTTGAAGTGTCGTCAGTACATTGAAACGTCACTACGTTCGTGTTTGTTGCCTAAAAAGTCTGATCGTATGTATGCAATACAAACTTGCGGCCAACGCCCTTTGTACAAAATTCCACGGGAACGTTTTTACAAAGTTCGATCGTGTGTATGAGGCTTTAGATATAGCGGTCTGTAGTTGGTCCTGTATTTCTTGTATTCTGTTAGAATTTTGATTGATTCTGGCTAGAGATTGATCAGCCTTTTTTTTAATGACTTCAATCCTCATACCCAGCTGCTGCAGGTCTGCATAGATGGATGAGGTGGTTTGGGCTGCGTTTAGAGCTAGACTTCTGGACAGCATCTGGGAGAAGGTTGTAATCATAGAGGGAAAGTCAGTGGGTACTAGAGGGGTGTTCCAGGTATCCCCCCCACAAGTAGTTAGGCCAGCTAAAGGGTTATTCATAGGTGTCATCGGGAGTCCATCCATCGACCTCCCTAACAGCGATTCAGTGGAAGTGGGGGAGTGTGCCACCATGTGCGGGAAACTCACTGTGCCTGGTGTGAACGGAGGAGCTGTATCCTGGTTGGCTAAGAATTCATCTGCCTCATTTTCAGTGTTTCTCCCTCGTGGAGCGGCGGCCACCATTTTGGGTGGGCCAGCGGCAGAGTTTAGCTGGCGGGAGAGGTCTCTCTGGACCGAAGCTGTGGACATCGAAGCATTCACGTTATGATCCCCAGCTGATGTGTCGTGGAGCATTGCTCGGGCAGGCGTCCTGAAGGCTGTGGCTGGCTTTAGTGGACCGAAGTGGCGCAGAGCTCTAGAAGGTCGCGCCCATCTTGGAAGCTGCCATGCATGCGCCTCCTGCCTTACTATTCTTGAGACATAAAACATACAAGTATTCCTTCTAGGTACTGAGTACCTTCATATGTCACTGTCAAACTTTATAAAAATATACAGAATTTAGCTGTCAATTATATGTAAAGCCAATAAATACAGTATATAGCAAATATTATTCACATTTTAATGGATTATGTGTTATTCATATGATATATGAAGTCATAACTATTGTTAACAAACAAGCTCATGTATTGATTACTGTTTTAGAAACAAGTATATTATCAAATGTATACTCTTTGCATAAGATATTACAATTTTACAGTTTTCAAACCAATTGTAATAATTGTAATTGCATGTTTGAAATTCATGGCTACAGTAAATGTATATGCAGATTCACCTGGGAGAATTTTTTAAAACCATAATGCACTGCTAGGCCTTTCAACTGCCATCATCAGACTTAGGAGGGAAGTGAGGGACTTGGGATGGGTCAGCCCCCTCACTATAAAAAAAAGTCAGTGTACTGGAAGCTGCTGTAGGGAAAGAATAGGCAAAGCTGACAAACTGCATAGCCAGAGATATCTGTCAGTTAGGGAACTTCATAATTGGTAGCTTTTGGGGAAATCAACCCCATTGTTGCTTGTTTGTCCTTAATGATTGTTTTTCCTTTCATTTTATTATGTTGTTGATCTAAGGTAATAGGTCAATTTTAGTTGCTGCCGTGTTCAAAAGAAACTTTTTTTTTTTTTTTTTTAAATGTAATGCAAGTCTACCAATTTAAAAAACAGGCTTTTGTTTCATGGAGTCATTTTGGGGGTTTTGTTTTTTATAAAAAAAAATTGGGGGGGGGGGTGTATCTGGGACTTCTTTTAATTTGTATTTACTAGGCATTTATTTTAGTTTAAATTGCTTTTTTTTCCCTTAAATCAGAACAGGCTTCTGTTTATGGGATTATTATTTTGGGGATTTCATTTCTTTTGTGGGTTTCTTGATTTTTATTTTATGTTGATAGGGCCTTTTTTTATGGTTCAATAATTGAATGGGTTTTCATAGTCTTAACAAGGTGCAAATACAGAGTTTCATATTGTATAAAGGTAATAGCATCACATAAAATAAAGTGTACTAGTGATTTTCCATAAAAGAATATACTGGGGACTCAGTCATAGCAACTATTAATGTATACAGGAAAGTGTTTGGAGTCCCGCGCTTATGGAGATATGGACAAGGAAGAGAACTGCTGCCTCTACCAGTACAGTCATCTGAGTGGAATGTAAAAGGTAAATGTATTAATGGGAAAGGTAGAAATGCCCCTATTTAACTTTCAAGAAATCCCAATGTAATAAATCTCAAAATTAAAACCAAAAACAGAAACAAAAACAAAAAATATCTTGTGTTTAGTGTGAACCAAAATATGTGCAAATGTGACCACTGCACTTGTACAGCAATCTGGTGTACGTCTATTTAAATTGGCAATAATTCTATTAAATGTAGCCTCAGTATGGCTCTTAGGTCTATGTCAAATACAAAGAAATAAAAACATAGGTATGTGAACCACAGTGCATTTGCTTAAAATATATATGAAAGAAACCTTATTCATAAAGTGACTAGTGCCCTTTAAATACGTGCCTGAGTGATACTCCCATGTATCAATTTCAACAGGCTTATGTAATATATGCTGTGTTCAAAAATAGTCCATATTTCGTTTTAACCACTTAAGGACCAAGCCTGTTTTTCAGACTCTGTGTTTTCATGTTTAAAACATTTTTTTTTGCTAGAAAATTACTTAAAACCCCCAAACATTATATATTGTTTTTTTTCTAACACCCTAGAGAATACAATGGCGGGCATTACAATACTTTTTTCACACCGTATTTGCGCAGCGGTCTTATAAGCGCACTTTTTTTTGGGAAAAAAATATCACTTTTTTGAATAAAAAAATAAGACAACAGTAGAATTAGCCCATTTATTTTATATTGTGAAAGATAATGTTATGCCAAGTAAATTGATACCCAACATGTCATGCTTCAAAATTGCGCTCAGTGCTTCTTATAGGTGTCCTATAGGTAATGCACTTACCGGAACCATTCACCCCACGCAGGGGTATTGCGCTTTCACAGTATCTGTCACTGTGTAGCAAATAAAATACTTTTTGTTGCCTAAAAAGTCTGATCGTGTGTATGCAATACAAACTTGCGGCCAACGCCCTTTGTACAAAATTCCACGGGAAAGTTTGTACAAAGTTCGATCGTGTGTATGAGGCTTTAGATATAGCGGTCTGTAGTTGGTCCTGTATTTCTTGTATTCTGTTAGAATTTTGATTGATTCTGGCTAAAGATTGATCAGCCTTTTTTTTTATGACTTCAATCCTCATACCGAGCTGCTGTAGGTCTGCATAGATGGATGAGGTGGTTTGGGCTGCGTTTAGAGCTAGACTTCTGGACAGCATCTGGGAGAAGGCTGTAATCATAGAGGGAAAGTCAGTGGGTACTAGAGCGGTGTTCCAGGTATCCCCCCCCCACAAGTAGTTAGGCCAGCTAAAGGGTCATTCATAGGTGTCATCGGGAGTCCATCCATCGACCTCCCTAACAGCGATTCAGTGGAAGTGGGGGAGTGTGCCATCATGTGCGGGAAACTCACTGTGCCTGGTGTGAACGGAGGAGCTGTATCCTGGTTGGCTAAGAATTCCTCAGTTTCAGTGTTTCTCCCTCGTGGAAAGGCGGCCACCATTTTGGGTGGGCCAGCGGCGGAGTTTAGCTGGCGGGAGAGGTCTCTCTGGACCGAAGCTGTGGACATCGAAGCATTCACGTTATGATCCCCAGCTGATGTGTCGTGGAGCATTGCTCGGGCAGGCGTCCTGAAGGCTGTGGCAGGCTTTAGTGGACCGAAGTGGCGCAGAGCTCTAGAAGGTCGTGGCCATCTTGGAAGCTGCCACGCATGCACCTCCTGCCTTACAATTCTTGAGACTAGGGATGGGCCCGGTGTTCGATTCGAACCCATGTTCGAATCGAACATCGGGCGTTCGCCCGCTCGGCGAGCCCAGAACTATTGGGGCCGCTCGCATCAAATTCGTGTGATGCGAGCGGCCCGCAATGCATTGCGCTAGTCGTGGTGCAATGCTGGCTGATGATTGGCCAAGCATGCACTGTGACCCCGCATGCTTGGCCAATCACAGCGCCGGCAGCGAGGAGAGCCATAATTGGCTACAGGCAGGATGCCTGTAGCCAATTATAGCTCAGGGGCTTTAGTACACGCCCCACGGTATAAGCGGCCGCGGCGGCGGCGGCCTCGCATATTATGTGTCAGTGTCAGCATGTCAGTGTGTTACTGACTGCTGACAATATATGCTCTATTTCTGGGGATTTGTGTGTGCGTGCTGTTAGAACAGCATTGCAGTATCACATCTGGGGGGTGTCTATAGGTGGCCTGTGAAGGGGGGCAGGTTTCCTGTGCTTAGAACTTTCCCTGCAAAAAGTGTCATTTTTTGCAGGAAAAAAGCTATTTAAAAGCACTCGCGGCTAATGAATTGATGGCTCCTGTAACACAGAGAACTGTCATTCATTGATAAAAAAAAAAAAAAAAAAAAAAGCGTGGGGGTCCCCCCAAATTCAATAACCAGGCCCTTCAGGTCTGGGATGGATATTAAGGGGAACCCCAGCCAAAAAAAAAAAAAAAAAATGGCGTAGGGTCCCCCTCAAAATCCATACCAGACCCTTGAGGTCTGGGATGGATTTTAAGGGGAACCCTAGCCAAAAAAAATGGCGTGGGGTCCCCCTCAAAATCCATACCAGACCCTTATCCGAGCACGCAACCTGGCAGGCCGCAGGAAAAGAGGGGGGACGAGAGCGGCCCCCCCTCCCGCCTGAACCGTACCAGGCCACATGCCCTCAACATTGGGAGGATGCTTTGGGGTCCCCCCCAAAGCACCTTGTCCCCATGTTGATGAGGACAAGGGCCTCTTCCCCACAACCCTGGCCATTGGTTGTGGGGGTCTGCGGGCGGGGGGCTTATCGGAATCTGGAAGCCCCCTTTAACAAGGGGACCCCCAGATCCCGCCCCCCCCCCTGTGTGAAATGGTAAGGGGGTACAAAAGTACCCCTACCATTTCACCAAAAAAGTGTCAAAAATGGTAAAAATGACAGGAGACGGTCTTTGACAATTCCTTTATTAAAATCTTCTTTCTTCTTTCTTCATCCTTCGGTTTCTTCATCTTCTCCTTCCGTCATCTTCTTCCATCTTCTTCTTCCATTTTCTTCTTCCTCCGATCCGCTTCTTCTTGCGCTGGTCTTCTCGTCCTTCTCGTCCGGCATCTTCTTCCATGGCGTCGGCGTCGGTGTCTCTTCTTGGGCCGCTCCTCGCAATGGGAGGCTCCCGCTGTGTGAGGCTTCGCTGCGTCTGACAGGTCTTTTATAATGGAGGGCCCCTGGTGACCCCGCCCCCTCTGACGCACGGGGACGTCATGGGGAATTCCCTATGGCTTTCCCCATGATGTCAGAGGGGGGCGGGGTCACCAGGTGCCCTCCGTTATAAAAGACCTGTCAGACGGAGCGAAGCCTCACACAGCGGGAGCCTCCCATTGCGAGGAGCGGCCCGACAGAAGAACAGATGCCGACGCCATGGAAGAAGATGCCGGACGAGAAGACCAGCGCAAGAAGAAGCGGATCGGAGGAAGAAGAAAATGGAAGAAGAAGATGGAAGAAGATGACGGAAGGAGAAGATGAAGAAACCGAAGACCAGAAGAAAGAAGAAAGAAGATTTTAATAAAGGAATTGTCAAAGACCGTCTCCTGTCATTTTTACCATTTTTGACACTTTTTTGGTGAAATGGTAGGGGTACTTTTGTACCCCCTTACCATTTCACACAGGGGGGGGGGGGATCTGGGGGTCCCCTTGTTAAAGGGGGCTTCCAGATTCCGATAAGCCCCCCGCCCGCAGACCCCCACAACCAATGGCCAGGGTTGTGGGGAAGAGGCCCTTGTCCTCATCAACATGGGGACAAGGTGCTTTGGGGGGGACCCCAAAGCATCCTCCCAATGTTGAGGGCATGTGGCCTGGTACGGTTCAGGTGGGAGGGGGGGCCGCTCTCGTCCCCCCCTCTTTTCCTGCGGCCTGCCAGGTTGCGTGCTCGGATAAGGGTCTGGTATGGATTTTGAGGGGGACCCCACGCCATTTTTTTTGGCTAGGGTTCCCCTTAAAATCCATCCCAGACCTCAAGGGTCTGGTATGGATTTTGAGGGGGACCCTACGCCATTTTTTTTTTTTTTTTTTGGCTGGGGTTCCCCTTAATATCCATCCCAGACCTGAAGGGCCTGGTTATTGAATTTGGGGGGACCCCCACGCTTTTTTTTTTTTTCATTTTTTTTTTTTTTTTATCAATGACTTTTTTTTTTATGAATGACTTTCAATGAATGACTGTTCTCTGTATTACGGGAGCCGTCAATTCAAATTAGCCGCGAGTGATTTTAAATAGCTTTTTTACTTGCAAAAATGACACTTTTTGCAGAGACAGTTCTAAACACGGGAAACATGCGCCCCTTTACATGCATACTATAGACACCCCCCAGGTACGAAATTAAAAGGAATATTACACTTTTATTGTTTCAATTTAAGCATTATTAAAATCACTGCTCCTGAAAAAAACGGCCGTTTTTAAAAAAAAAAAAAATTTGCATTGATACATGTCCCCTGGGGCAGGACCCAGGTCCCCAAACACTTTTTATGACATTAACATGCATAATAGCCTTTAAAATTAGCACTTTTAATTTCGAACGTTCGCATCCATTAAAACTAATAGGGTTCTAAAGCTCGCACGGACTTTAGGTCCGTTCGCGGGTTCTGGTGCGAGCCGAACGGGGGGGTTCGGCTCATCCCTATTGTTAACAAACAAGCTCATGTATTGATTACTGTTTTAGAAACAAGTATATTATCAAATGTATACCCTTTGCATAAAATATTACAATTTTACAGTTTTCAAACCAATTGTAATAATTGTAATTGCATGTTTGAAATACATGGCCACAGTAAATGTATAGGCAGATTCACCTGGGAGATTTTTTAAAACCATAAGGCACTGCTAGGCCTTTCAACTTTCACCATCAGACTTAGAAGGGCAGTGAGGGACTTGGGATGGGTCAGCCCCCTCACTATAAAAAAAAGTCAGTGTACTGGAAGCTGCTGTAGGGAAAGAATAGGCAAAGCTGACAAACTGCATAGCCAGAGATATCTGTCAGTTAGGGAACTTCATAATTGGTAGCTTTTTGGGAAATCAACCCCATTGGTGCTTGTTTTTGTCAATTTTAGCTGCTGCCGTGTTCAAAAGAAACTTTTTTTTTTTTTTTTTTAAATGTAATGCAAGTCTACCAATTCAAAAAACAGGCTTTTGTTTCATGGAGTCATTTTGGGGTTTTTGTTTTTTATAAAAAAAAATTTGGGGGGGGGGGGGTGTTCTGGGACTTCTTTTAATTTGTATTTACTAGGCATTTATTTTAGTTTAAATTGCTTTTTTTTTTCCTTAAATCAGAACAGGCTTCTGTTTATGGGATTATTATTTTGGGGATTTAATTTCTTTTGTGGGTTTCTTGATTGTTATTTTATGTTGATAGGGCCTTTATTTATGGTTCAATAATTGAATGGGTTTTCATAGTCTTAACAAGGTGCAAATACAGAGTTTCATATTGTATAAAGGTAATAGCATCACATAAAATAAAGTGTACTAGTGATTTTCCATAAAAGAATATACTGGGGACTCATAGCAACTATTAATGCATACAGGAAAGTGTTTGGAGTCCCGCGCTTATGAAGATATGGACAAGGAAGAGAACTACTGCCTCTACCAGTACAGTCATCTGAGTGGAATGTAAAAGGTAAATGTATTAATGGGAAAGGTAGAAATGCCCCTATTTAACTTTCAAGAAATCCCAATGTAATAAATCTCAAAATTAAAACCAAAAACAGAAACAAAAACAAAAAATATCTTGTGTTTAGTGTGAACCAAAATATGTGCAAATGTGACCACTGCACTTGTACAGCAATCTGGTGTACGTCTATTTAAATTGACAATAATTCTATTAAATGTAGCCTCAGTATGGCTCTTAGGTCTATGTCAAATACAAAGAAATAAAAACATAGGTATGTGAACCACAGTGCATTTGCTTAAAATATATATGAAAGAAACCTTATTCATAAAGTGACTAGTGCCCTTTAAATACGTGCCTGAGTGATACTCCCATGTATCAATTGCAACAGGCTTATGTAATATATGCTGTGTTCAAAAATAGTCCATATTTCGTTTTAACCACTTAAGGAACAAGCCTGTTTTTCAGACTCTGTGTTTTCATGTTTAAAACAGTTTTTTTTTGCTAGAAAATTACTTAAAGCGGTTCTGCACTCGTTTTTTTTTTTTGGGCTATATGCCAAGGGCATATAGCTCAATTGGGGGACTTACCTGTTCCATCTTCCATCTCGATCGCCGCCGGTTTTCGTCCGATGAAGTTCTTCATCTTCTTCTTTTGTGCTGGGGGCCATCTTGCCTGTGGGCATATGAAACCCCCACAGGTACTTTAGATGGCCCAGCATGCACCGCCGTTACTCGCGCGTGCGCAGTAACGGCACATCTGCCGACATCTCACGAGATTTCGGAAGATGTGTACGAAATCTCGCGAGATTTCGGAAGATGTGGCCGAAATCTCGCGAGATTTAGGAAGATGCCCGCACTGACTCCTGGGATCAATGACACCAGATCCCAGGAGACAGTGCGGCGTGACGAGGATCCCCGCAAGACCCCGCCCACCCCCGAAGACACAGAAGACAGGAAGTCATCGATTACAAGGTAAGTAAAAAAAAAAAAAACATTTCATTTAGTACTCTTTGCCTGATTTGGAAGGCAAAGAGATTTACTAAATGAAATGTGTGCCGAACCGCTTTAAAACCCCCAAACATTATATATTGTTTTTTTTCTAACACCCTAGAGAATACAATGGCGGGCATTACAATACTTTTTTCACACCGTATTTGCGCAGCGGTCTTATAAGCGCACTTTTTTTTGAATAAAAAAATAAGACAACAGTAGAATTAGCCCATTTATTTTATATTGTGAAAGATAATGTTATGCCGAGTAAATTGATACCCAACATGTCATGCTTCAAAATTGCGCTCAGTGCTTCTTATAGGTGTCCTATAAGTAATGCACTTACCGGAACCATTCACCCCACGCAGGGGTATTGCGCTTTCACAGTATCTGTCACTGTGTAGCAAATAAAATACTTTTTCCTGTGTCAGTTGTTTGTTTCCGTGCTTGCGGTATAAGATGTAAGGATCTCCTTTAGCTTTTCCTTTGTAACTCCCACATGCAAAAAAGAGACATCTCCATAGTGTATTACCATTTTAAAATGTGAAATTTATTGTATAAAAGTGGAAACATACTCACATATAATGCAGTAATATAGAGCTTTGAAATACAGGAAGCTGGGACGGTTTGCGTTCCACGGCTCAAAACCGGAAGTGATGCAAAACACTGGTAGCACTTTCCTACGCGTTTCTTCACTAAGGCCACACCAGATGATGTCTTGTTGACGAAACGTGTAGGGCAGAGCTACAAGCGTCTTTGCATCACTTCCGATAAAAGAGAATGGTCTGCAATCTGGTCCAATATCAAATCTTTTTCTCCTAATGTGACAGATATTCCACCTACAAGGTACTCTCACGCTGGTATTTGGTTTCTGCTACAATAGCTAAATTTGCACCTGATTACTCAGGTCTCTGCTTCCGCGGCTGTTCAGAACAAGGAACATATATACACATGTGGAAAGTTGTTTGGGGGTCTGGTTCCCAACCCAGAGCACCCAAGAAAAGGGGGGAGCTAGTGGACTATTGCGGTACTTGGTGTAGCAGTTAAATCAAAATATAGACAGATGTAAAAAGTTTGTACAAAATTTATTACAGAAAAGACAAAATCTACACACAACATATATACTAAAAACCGTACATATAGTGGATAATTTCACTATTTCTTTTTGACTAGTTTCGCCACATAGTGGCTTCTTCAGGAAATATACATTTGAAAAACAGATTCACAGATATATATTATCACACGGATTAAGGTAAACATACACAGGAGCACTGTATATGTATAGGAAAAATATTGGGTAAATAGGTATATGTATTTGGTCTCTTACCCAACTTGAGCATGGCCAAGAGGTAGCGTGTACACCCAGGCAAAATCTCCCGTGGCGATTGGGGGAGGGGGTCTGCGCCAAGCAACAGGGACACAGTCTACATAGGAAAATGATAAACAAGGTAAACAATATGGAAGTGTATATGTAATGTACACACACCCGCATATATCCCCATCTAGTTGGCGGTCAATACTGCTGGTGTAGAAACCCCTATAGCCAATAGTGTGATAGGAGGGTAGTGGTAGGAAGGGCTAGACTCATATAGCCCTGTGAGTAAAGTGAAACATTGGGGACATGTAGTTAAATACTAGATGTCCCATAGTAATAGTGCTAGAAAGTGATCCAAACTGTGAAAGTATATATCATAAACGAAGCCAGTGCGAATAGCGCTGGAGGTACTAGTGGATGGAGAAAAAGAACAATGCAGGTAGAGAAAAACAGGAGTGATTGACACCCGTGTGAAGCCAAGCAAGAAAGTAAGATAGGGTAACATAATCTTTGGTTACAGAAAGGACCTTCTTGGATGATGGTACGGTATTTATAATAAAATCCTCTTTGTACTCTGTGGAGAGGCCCCACATTTTTCTATATATACACATGTGGTGGAATTGTTCTATTATAAAGGAATTCTGGAAAAGGGGTTTTTTACTTGCTTCAGAAATGTTTGAATTAGCAATAATACCAGATCCAGAAATTGCTCTTTTAAATATAAAACCTAATTACATGACTTGTAAACAATTGCTATTCCTACAACTTATGACGGCCGCAAAACAGACAATAACTAAAGCATGGAAAACTCCCTTACTAAACATAGCAGAAACCCAGCACAGAATTAATCCGTCATTGCTGCATGCAAAAAGGGAAGCCCTAGATAAAGAAAATCTGAAAGGATATGAAGGTCTATGGAAACCATGGATCACACATTGTTTACCTGTAAACTTTGACGACCACCTTTGGTACTCCAGTCATGGTAACTAACATTTTTATATGCAACTATGATAAAAATATAAGAATAGATTATGCTTCCGGAACATAAGGTACCTAACAGCAACAGGTGATATTGAATATATTTAAAATAGCACACTCAATAGTTTGATACATATACTTTATTCAAATGTTTAACACATATAAGAACTCAGAGACAAATATACCTAATTTTCTTTCATTAACTGATAATGATCCTCTAAATAATAATGTAAGCTAATATTGAAACTAATTTTGATAAAAAGGGAACTTATCCAACATTCATTTTTACCATCTGTGTGTTTTATTAAGACAATGCCGTAACCTGCTTCTTTATTTTACATGTAACTACAAAAATACCTTTAATTGATATATTATACTTGTTACCATATGTTGATCTTTCAATAAAAACCTTTGAACGAGAATAACATTTTCAATGATTAGCTTATACACCTGTGTGGCTCATCGCATTGCCCAAATTCAGAAACTCTCAGTACTCTGGAAGGTGGGTAAAAAAGCAGGATTATGGGTTGAGACCAAGAGAGTAAAGAGTCCAGGAAGGGCCGCCATCAGGGGGGTACAGCCCACACTCATGTAAGGGGCCCTGGCATCCCAAGGGGCCCGGATGTCCCAAGTGACTCGGGCCCCCAAGGTATTTCCACCTGCTGACTGAAGGCTGTATGATTGACAGCCACTTTTGGCCACTTCACCACACTTCCGGGGCAACACCAAGCTCACTCCTCAAAGCGCCGCCAATTAGACACCTCGGATGCACTTCTGCTGGATTGGTGGAGGGGGAGGTGGGCGGAAAAGTTTTCGCCCACCTCCCCCTCCACCAATCACAGCAGAAGTGCATCCGGAGGCTTCTAATCGGCGGCGCCTGTGAAGAGTTAGCTTAGCGTTGCCCCGGCTTCTTCAATGACGGGCACTTATATGGCTGCACTGAAGGGCACTGATAAGGCTGCACTGATGGGCACCGATGAGGTGGCACCAATGAGGATGCACTATGAGGTGGCACTGACGGGCACTGATAGGCGGTACTGATAGGTGGCACTGGTATGCAACACTGATGGGCACTAATAAGTGGCACCAATGAGGTGGTACTGATGAGGTGGCACTGACAGGCACTGATAGGTGGCACTGATGGGCACTGATAGGTGGCACTGGTATGCGGCACTGATGGGCACTCATAGGTGGCACTGATGGGTACTCATAGGCAGCACTGATGGGCACTCATAGGCAGCATTGATGGGCACTTATGGGTGGCACAGATGGGTACGTATGGGTGGCACTGATAGGTGGCACGGATGGGCACTGATAGGTGGGCACTGATGGGCACAGATGGGCACTGATAGGTGACACTGCTGGACATTGATGAGTGGCACTGATGACACTGATGGGTGGCATTGCTGGGCATCACTTATTTTATGTGTTGCATGATGGTGCCAGTCAGTGCCCATTTGCGGGCACTGATTGGCACAGATTGGGCACATTAGGCACATGTGGATGGCCATGGGGTACATACCTGGCCATCCACATGTTGCCCCCCTTCCTGGTGGTCCTGGGGGCTTCCCTGGTGGTCTAGTGTGGGCATCCGAGGGGGGGGCTGCGCTAATAAGCAATCAGTGCAGACCCCCCTGTCAGGAGAGCCGCTGATCAGCTCTCCTCTACTCGCGTCTGTCAAAGGCGAGTGAGGAAAAACAGATCAACGGCTTTTCCTGTTGACATCGTGATTAGCCGTGATTGGACACGGCTGATGACGGAGGCTCTTTACCAAGATCCACCGATCGCCGTGATGTGTGCCCCCACGGGCGCGCAGTGGCATGTTATCCTGAAGGACGTCATATGACGCCCAGTCAGGATAATGGAACCACTTCCTGGACGTCAATCTGCTATTGACCGGGCGGGAAGTGGTTAAGGTATAGATATAACGCGTAATGGGTAATGTGTTATGTTATAATAGAATAGTACTAAGTTTTGTTGTAAAATTTCTCAATTTGATGATCACTTCTACACCATATGTTTGTATTGATTGCTCTCCCATCTCCTGAAGAAGTGGGGCTTCCCGTGAATTGCATAGTGGAAAACAGGATCCTTATAACAGGCCTGACAAAATGAAAAGAACGTTGCAAATTGAAACTAACAGCCTTGCTTAGGTCTATATTGTAAGATATTGTATTTTTGTATCTACTGCAAAAAGGGAATGGAATATATTAAAATGTTTTTAAAGGTATATGTATGGATTTTATGCAAAGTATATTCTGATAAATGTTTATATTTCTTTGATATTTGGTGTGACCTTGGGTATTTCAAAAGTCCATATGTAAAAATCAATATCCACAATCGTTGATATATTCAGGATGCTGTATCCTGTGTACCTAATCTAAGCTAGATAGCACAAGCAATATAACTAGTACACACCAAAAGATTATAATATAAATGAGTGTGGTGCTATAAAAACTAAATAGTGTTAATTAATATCATACATACATCACAGTACTACTGCTACAGTGACTTCTATCTAATAAACAACATAAAGTGCTATCATGTTGCAACATGTGATCATACACTTTAAAATCCTATTGCATGATCAATCTCATGACACAATACAAAAACATCAATCCTTTAGTAAAATCAATAGCCCATGAATGTAGAACGTTATATCATTATTTACCTTCTTTCTTAAACCCATAAGTAAAAGACAAGCCTCTTGTGACATTTACTACCAGCCACCCTCTGAAAAAGCTCTCAACTTCTCAGGTGGGCCTTACAAATAGATAATGTATTTTAATACCCTGTTCATTCCAGTGTAGTATGAGTTTCCACAAGATTCATGCTCAAAGACCCTATAAGGGTCTCATTTAGGGTCCATGTCTTGTCCCTGCTTTGTGTAAGGAGGGACAATGCCAGGAGGACTGTGCAAGGGTCTGACCATGAGAAGTAATAAAGATATACTTGTGCTTAAGTCCCAATAGCTTGTACATGCATATGATCTATCAGGTGCTAAAGGGGTGTGACCACATGTTAACACTAGAAACTCTGAATAACCTTCTGCACATTACTGTATATCCTTTCTAGCAAATTTTGCAATGAAAAAAAAGGATTTTTAGTTCACACATATTACAATACATGTTTAAGCTGGCCAACTACATCATTTTGTGTCTGTTTGCCCCATGTTGGCATTGTGTCCACCGTAGCATTTGCATTGGCAGAGCAGAGTAGGACTGGCCACGAGAGTGAATACTTAGATGCAGTTGGCAAGCTTAAAGTGATACTGCAGTCTAATTTATTTTTTTTATATATAAAAATAACAAACATGTTATACTTACCTGCTCTGTGCAGTGGTTTTGCACAGAGCAGCCCAGATTTCCAAGTGGGCAACCAGTGGGAGCTTAGCATGTGTGAAGAAATGATGATCAATGTGAGAAAATGAGCCATAGAAAGGGAAATTAAAAGTGTACTCACATCTGGTCGGATGTACTTATCGTTAGGGGTCAATGGGCATGTATTGCTCTAAGAGAGTATGAAACTTGGCTGCTGCTTGAAGAGAATGGGAACAGTCTCTAGAATTGTCTAATGTAGGATATAGTACCTGATTTGAATTGCCAATTAATGTTTCTTGCATAAGTCGATTTACAACTTCCTCTAAGGACTGCTCTGTGCTTCGTTCTGTCACTGGCCAAGTATACTTGAGGAAGGAATGCAGAAAAATACCTGCATATGGAGTGCAAAATTTAAAAAAAGTCTCTTTTAGACAAATGATATCTGTTCTTAGAGAGTGAAAACAATGGAAGGTGTACTGTAGGTTCACTTGATGGGAGAGTTCAGGCCTTTGATGTTGAGTGACAGAATGGTGTCCCTGTCATGATAAATGTAAAAACTTGTATCATGCTATATAAATGAGTCAGTTGGGTCACAGTGTAGGAACTAAAGTAGGGAAGGGGTGGGACGGGATAGGCAAGGAAAGATTGAGGCCAGGATTTGGACTAGGAGTGGATGAAAAAGTGAAGATGCGATGAGGGTTTATTCTAGGTTTGGACATGGAACCAAGTCAGTTTCCAAGTTGAACATGGAATCAATGGACAAGTTACCAATAAAGCACAACAATTTTACAGCGCACTTATGGTACAACCAAAACATTTTTCCAACAGGTTCATGAGGAAATAAAGTGCGGGGGGGGGGCATAATTACAAATTTCCATTTGCAGACATATAATGATGTAAACATATAGTGGGTAAAGGAGATCCAGTCTCTAAGTTTCAACAAAAAATAAATGTACGGTATATAACAGTAAAATGTAGCAGAACTCATTGAATGCAGTGGGTCTCTGTAAGGGGGGCACATACAGTAGGGTGGTCCTCAATGAGGCAATGATTTGTAAAAAGTAATAAGGAAGGAGAGGAAGGAAACAAAGAGAAAACAGGGATGGAGGGGCACAAGGAGGAAGAAGGAGAGAAATAAACTAGCAAAAGGAGTAAAGCCCCATACACACGGTCGGAAAATCCGATCACCAAATCCATCGGATTTGGTCCGACGGATTTAGTCCGACACTGGTGTTGCATACACACGGTCGGACAAAGTTGTCGGAAAATCCGATTATTCTGAACGTGGTGACGTTTGTTGCCTACGACGGGACTACGTAGAGGCTAGTAGCCAATAGCTTTGGTTTAGTAATGTGATCTGAGCATGCGTGGCACTTTGTCCGTCGGAATTCGCTACACACGATCGGAATTGGTGTGATCGGACTTTGTTGTCGGAAATTTTTTAGAGCAGGAGATACAACTTTGTCCATCGGACAATCCGATGGAAAATGTCCGATGGTGCCTACACACGGTCGGAATTTCCGACAACATTGTCCGATAGGACAGAATCCATCGGAAAATCCGACCGTGTGTATGGGGCTTTAGAGTAAGTAGAAAAAAAGAGTGGGGGGGGAGGAAGGACAGAAGGATAAGGAGGATAAAAGGAGGGAGTAGGAAAGGAGTTCCATAGAATCTAATGATTTAAGTAAGTCTCCCAGAACAGAAAACCAGTTACATATAAAACAGATACGTAGACATAACAAAACAAAAACCTTGTTACAGTATTCAAGCTCCTATATGGCCTGATCCCCAAGAAGTTCCTGTAATTAACTGAAGTATTAGTAAAATAAGGGTTGGAAAAACATAATCCTCTAGGCAGTAAGGGCAAGCATGGGAGGGGGAGAAAGCTTTCCATTTAAAGAATAGAAACCACAAGTAGCATTCAAATGGCTTTTATTCCATCAGCTGATATTGACAGTTATTCCATGATGGTGACACCACCTACACCATTATTCTTATACTTATATGTCAGAACAAGAAATGGTTTCCCTCCTAAATAATGCTGGAGCAGGAAAAATTGTTTAAGAGATTAATTAAAAGCAAACTTGGTATGGGTCCTCAGAGGACTAGCAGGAAGGGGGAGGGATAACCCAAATAGTGAGGTTACCAACTTGCACCCAGAAAGGCATAGCAAACCAAGAAAAAACATAACACTTATCTGAGAATGCCCTGTACTCACGGTCGGTTTTTCCGATGGAGCTTTTTCGGAAATTCCGACCGTGTGTAGGCTCCATCGGACATTTTCCACTGGAATTTCCGTCACACAAAATTTGAGAGCTGGTTTTCAAATTTTCCGACAACAAAATCCGTTGTCGTAAATTCCGATCATGTGTACACAATTCCGACGCACAAAGTTTCACGCATTCTCAGAATCAAGCAAAAGAGCCGCACTGGCTATTGAACTTCATTTTTCTCGGCTCGTCGTACGTGTTGTACGTCACCGCTTTCTTGACGTTCGCAATTTCCAACCAACTTTATGTGACCGTGTGTACGCAAGACAAGTTTGAGCCAACATCCGTCGGAAAAAATCCATGGATTTTATTGTCGGAATGTCCAATCAATGTCCGACCGTGTGTACGGGGCATAAGAGTGTAACCTGGAAACAAGCATTAAAGTAGCCAAAGTCTTTCTTCCTACCATCAAGAAAATTTGTCCAAATGGATTCTGTCCTTCAAAGCCCTTTTTTTTTTTTGATGATTCAATTTTTATTGATTAACAAAGAAGTACAATGTGTACATTACATAACGGTGTACATGTTATCGTAGCATGACATTTACATATTGCCTTCTCATCCAGTATTCTTACATTTATTGCAAGAAACAGTAGAACATACTACGTTGTATTATAATGACAATAAACTGGTAAATGTATTGTTGTATATACGTTTGCCTCCCCCAGACACCCCATTGGGCAAAGCCCTTTTTCACTGACCAAATTCCCATATCTATTTCATCAGATGGTCAGTGATTTTGCAGGAAATAGTGTGGAGCGTCTTCTGTGGCATCACGTCCATTTGTTTGAGGAGCTGTCATTGAAAGTTAGAGGAGAGGTCAGACAGTGTTTTTTCTTCAGATGTTGCATCTCTGATAGGTGAGAAGTAAAATGGAGCAGGGGAGGCCGGAGGTGTCAACCAATCATGTGCAAGTAAAAAAAAAAAGACTTTTCTTTTTTCCTTGCATGTGGTTGGGTATTTTTGCAAAGTATTTTTGTGAAGTATTACTAAGATCTGAAGTAACTGCATTTGCAGAATGCAAAGACTACTTGCCTTATGTAAATCAACCCCAATGTTTCCAGTAAATTTAAATCAATTCTCCCTCAATAAAAATCCTGATGCTGGCCAATTTTTCATTACTCTGTCTGCATTCTCTTAAAGAGGAACTTCAGTCTGCTCACATAATTTGTAATAAAAACATCTTTGCCATCCTGAAGCTTCCCTCCAACCACTTTGAATATTTTTTATATATACTGTGATTCTGTACTTGCCAAATATGCTGCAGAAATCTCTTCCACTGAGTCTGGCTACATCCATTTTAACTGTGGACAGCTAAAGCTGCTGCCTGTTCACTTCCTGGATTTACACAGACAACCAGGGGCACACCTCCAGCTCTGCAACTCTCATTGGCCCTCTTATGACTCACCCCCTCCCTTCCTGGCAAAATCTCATGAGAGCGAGAGAGAGAGAGAGAGCTGTGCATAATGTCATAAGTCTAGGCTTTTTACCAGACAAGAAACAGGAAGTGGACTGTATAAGGTATTTCCTGGCAGAAAAAAAAATGTTTTACTATCCAAAGTTAAAACAACAAGGACAGATGATTTAATAGATGGAAAGATGAAAAATGACTGGAGTTCCGCTTTAATCATCAAAGATAGTTTGATAGAAATTGGCCAACAACAGGGCAGTTTTGCATTAGCTAGCACAGGGACAGCCTCAACAAACTACTAGCCAATTTCTATCTGGTGGTCAAGGAGGGTCTATTATCGCTTTATAAAAAAGCATGTGTCACATCCAAAACTACCTGAAAAAAAAGCCCTTTTTCAAACTGCAATGAATCTGATTCATGCGTGTCTACTGCATGCAAGCCAAGCTAACAGTGAAAGTAAAAATCAATGCCACAGCCACATATTTGCTGTCGGTATTCTCTGTCGCTGAGAATCTCCATGAAAATTGTACTGTTCAGTAACTCCATGAACCACGCACCATGCCCCATAAACTTCAAAGTGATATTAAATCCATAACCAAAAATTAAATATATTGCAGCTTATTAATTCTTAGATGTGGTGGCTGCATTAGTGTTCTTTTTTTTTTAGGATTTTTTTTACCTCAATAGAGGGTCTACAATTCAGATGAAGGAACAACAGAGACAACTTTGAACAGCAGCATTGTCAGTCTGGGCGGAGGGGAGTTTTAGATGCACTAACTGATTTAGATACTGGTAGCCCTCAACATAATAAATCTAAAAAATTATATTCTGCAATATAATAAATGTTTGCTTTTAGGTTTAATACAGCAGTGGGAGCAGGTACCTAAGAAAACTAGGTACCAACCCCCATAAGTAGAACTTTAGGTGAAGCTCCATTTAAAAGAATGTGTGTTATTTTCTGATCGCCCATCAAAGCTGCACAAAGAGAACCTCTCCCAGCTGAACTGTATGTTTTAAAAATATATTTTTATTGGTACGTGTCCAGCTCCCGATGCCATTTTCTTAACAGATTTTAATGCCATAGACTTCTTAAGGATTTCTACTTCACTGAATTTCCCGCATGATTCCCTAGACCCTTGGTGATTCGAACCCAGGCAGATGTATTCCTTTCCATTTGATGCCCAACTAAACTCTTCTCAGTAAAAAAAAAAGTTTAAACTAAACTTCATCATGGGCTCCATATGGCGTGTTTTATAAAAAGTTCCTTTACAATATAACTAGCAATGAGGCTGATCTCAATTCTTTTGTGATTGTATTTGCTGTAGTGATGCGGTTGACTAAAGGTAAATTAAGACGCAGACACCTTGCTTCAAATATCCCTAAACAAATATCAGATAAAAGAATTTACAATGCGAAGCAATTCAGAATTCTTTAAGCAAGAAAAATGTGACGTGACTATTCCTTCTAAAGAGAACACCACTGAGATTACTGTGATGAAATACGTGACCAGGATGGTAAACAAAAAAAGAAAAGCAATCTGTACAAAGCCATGAAATTTGGAAGGAAAGAAAACGGGGCTTCATCTTTTAATTCCCCAATCTACATAAGCAATTGCAAGAAAAACAGCTGATGCCATATGTGTAAAACCAGTTTTATTACTAATCGTTTTTCTTGCTTTTGTTTTTTTCCCTTTGAGGAAAAAAAGAAGAGATATGAACAGGGCTAATTTTTAGACAATGAAAAATCAATTCTCCCTGCAGGATCAGGAGGAGGAATCCTGAGAAGCTGCTGAGCCTCTTTCTGTGAAATGGTATCAGTCTTAGCAAAAATCAATACTTGCCTATTGAAGAAAGCTTATTGGAAAACAAGGGACAGAGCCATCAAAAGAACTTATTAATATACAATATGTTTCCATGTGATAAGCAAGCTAACCACACAGGAAAGAGAGCGCTCTATGCTGGCGCATACCAGGACTACATAGGGCTCATATGAAATATGAAATCGACCTGGGCATAGCCTATGACATTTTCACACTTCATCGATGGTGAAGCTTACATGCAAGTTCTTGTTTGGTGAAAGGCTCTCCAAGGGTTTAAAGGAACATGAATAATGTTAATAGGCTCCAGTTTTTTGCTGCTTAAGCAAGTAGAGTGACAGCCCATAGCCCAACCTTATAGGTCTGTAGGGGTTGTCCACCCTGCACTACCTTAAGTCAGCCATTGAGTGACCCTTGTGTAATGGATTTTAGTTACATCCTTGCACATAGTTACATTTGAAAACAAATTAGGTCAAAGGGAGGAAGCAAACATGCTTTTAATTATGTAATCAAAATTAAAGTGTATAATTTTTGTGAAGAATTCCAAACATATTGCACAGATTACATAAGGGTCATGTATTAAAAAAAATTATTTGTGAATGTCTCTACATTCGATTTTGAGTCACAAATAATACCTATAAGGTGTTTAATATGTGTGAAATGTCAACTTCTCTTGTTTTCCCACAGCAAATGTAACATTTCCTTCTTATGCCCTATACACACGGTCAGAAAATCTAAAGGAAAAGGTTCGATCGGATTATATTGTAGGGAAATCCGATCGTGTGTGGGCTCTGTCGGACTTGTTCCGTCGGAAACTCAGACTGAAAAAATTTGAGAGCAGGATCTCAAATTTTCCGACAACAAAATCCGATCGGACTTTGTCCGATCGTTTGTAGAGAATTCCAATCGGACAAAGTGCCACTCATGCTCAGCTCAAATTACAAGACCAAAGCTATTGGCTACTAGCATGAGAGTAGTTCCGTCGTAACGAACGAACGTCATCACGTACCGAACAATCAGATTTTCTGACAACTTTGTCCGACCGGGTTTATGCAACACCAGTTTCGGACAAAATCCGTCGGAAAAAATCTGACGGATTTTTTGGTCGGAATGTCTGACCGTGTGTACGGGGGCTAAGAGAAAAAAAAAGCTTTATGGACATTCATCCAGAAGAGCTAAAGAACATTTGACCAATAGAGAAAATAGCCTAACAGAGAGAAAATATGAGATCTTTGCACTGCGTTAAAAGAGAAGTATGAGTTTACCTTTTTTTCCATATTCATACTTACCTAGGTGGAGGCAGCATGGGACCGATGCTTCATATGTCCCCCGGCGTCTTTGCACTGGGAACCGAGCCCTCGAACATCGCCGATGGCTTGGTTCTCTCAGCTCCCCGAGAGGAGAGCTGCTGCCTGTCAATCAGCAGCTCTGCTACTCCATGCTCTCTGAGCTGTGGAGGGGTGGGGAGCGGCTATCTCAGCCTCTCAGCGGATCGCTGAGAGGCTAAGACAGCCATCAGTCCAGGCAATTGGCAGATCCAGACTTCATTGTCGCGAGGACGCGGTGCCTGAACTCATTCTAGTGACGTCAGCAGAGAGTGGACCTCAGATCGCTCTACTGAAATGGGTCACAGGAGTGAAAAATAAATTGCACTCCTGTGACCCTTCGGAGAAGCCCAGCCAAACGAGCCAAGGCTGGACTTCTCCTTTAAATGTTTATGAACTGCAGGTTCAGCGAATGGGCAAATAAATTGGTGTTTGGTTGAGTTGAACCTCCAGATGCAGCAGGAACTGAAATATTTAGCAGGGGTATTAATACCTGTGTTAAATGTTAGTTTCCTGCCTGGGGCTTCTGGTTCGGTCCCCCTCCTTCTTCCCCCACTGGAGGGCCAACCACAAAGCACAGAGCGCTTCGCTTTTGCGCAGTAGGGAACTGGCTGTGAAGCCGCAAAGCTTCATTGCCGGTTTTCCTGACAAGCGATGACGGCAGCAGCACCCAAGAGACGGTGGAATAATCGGCTGGGGTGAAGACACCGTGGGATCCCTGGACAGGTAAGTGTCCTAATATTAAAAGTCAGCAGCTACAGTATGTCAGGTCACCTGAGACCAGGTGACAGGTGCACTCAGTAGGAATTGGAAGTGCACCGCTAGGTACCCAGGGTGATTCAGGACACAGGACTACTGGATCACTAACACAGATCCCAGTGGGAACTAGAGCATAGATTCCCCAGGGCGCGGAGTCTAAGAGCCAGCAGGTGTTCGCCAGAGCCTCAAGTGGTGAGGATGGACTTTGCTGCAGTCTGGCTCCAGGTCGCGGCCCCCAGGGTCTCACAGCTCACGCTCACAGTAGACTACAGGAGAAGGAAGCAGCAGGCTGGAACGACAAGGATAGTAAGGGGATAAGGCAGAAGTCAGGGTAACTAGCAGACAGGAACAACAGAGTACACGCCAAAGGTTCAGGGTCACAGGCAAACAGGGATGGTCGGGGACATGCCAAAGGGTCAAGGTCACAAGCAGACAGGAATCGTTGAGAACACACCAAGGTCGGTAACGGAGACAAACATAAAGCACACAAGCAGGAAGCCGAACACACCACGGATACACAATGGTTGATCAGCACCACTGGCTTGCAGTGCACAGGTTAATATAGGTTTCCCTGATAGGGCCTGGGGTGGAGCCATGCTTAGAGGAGAGGTTATAAAAACCACCAGGTGAGAGTGGCTGGCCTCTAAAGCCCCATACACACGGTCGGATTTTTTCATGGATTCTGTCCGATCGGACAATGTTGTTGAAAAATCAGACCGTGTGTATGCACCATCGGACAGTGTACGTCGGATTGTCCGACGGACAAAGTCCTATCTCCTGCTGGATAGATTTGCCGACAACACGGTCCGATCACACCAAATCCGATCGTGTGTACGGTTGTCCGACCGGACAAAGTGCTACGCATGCTCAGATCACATTACAAGACCAAAGCTATTGGCTACTAGCCTCTACGTAGTCCCGTCGTAGGCAACAAACGTCACCACGTTCAGAATGATCGGATTTTCCGACAACTTTGTCCGACCGTGTGTACGCAAAACCAACATCAGACAAAGTATGACGGACATGGTCCGACGGACCTGGTCCTCGGATAATCCGCGCGTGTGTATGGGGCTTTAGTCTGAACACATGAGGAGAGGTAAGCAAACAGGTGAAGATTACTGCATAACCATGACACAGTATTTCTGAAGGAGGCTGGACCTCCTCTTTAACATTGTAGAATAAGGACATTCAACTAGAAGTGGAAATATTGAGATCTCTGCACTGTATACAATGATTATGAGCTGCAGGTTTGTCCACTGTTTGGCAGGTTTCAGTGAACAGCTGAACGAATGGGTGTTTGGCCATGCCAAACCTCTAGCTGCTGCAGGACCTGCAAAATTTAGCAGCAGTATTTCTATTTCTGCAAAATGTGAGTTTTCTGCTCAGGGAGTCTGTGTTAAAAAAACCAACACTCATCAGCATCCTAATAAGCAATGTCTCATCCCGTCAGCTCCATACCATCTGGCCCATTCAACTGTCAGATGGGAATAACCAGCTGACAGGTGAATATAAATAAAGGGGTGAGGACAGTGTGAAAAAAGTGTGCACCCCTCCCCCAAAATTCATACCAGGCCCTTCAGGTCTGGTGTGAATTTTAAGAAGATTCCTTAAAATGGAGTTCGGAGGTCCCCTAAACTCCATACCAGATGCTTATTCAAGCATGCAGCCTGGCAAGGAACACGTGGTAGTACAGTCTGCTTTGTGATTTTTACCTACAGGTAAGCTTATAATAAAGCTTATCTGCAGGAGAAATGAATATCTCCTAAACGTGCACCGTTTAGGAGATATTCACTCTTTTGGCAGCCGGTCACATCACCAGCACATGCGCTCCCATGCCATTCCTTCAGAGTGTTGTGCCGTGGCCAGGATGGTCATGGTGCAATGCATATTAGCACATTATGCAATTGCCTTGCAGGGGATTGTTTTTTGTCATGGTCGCGACTTACTATAGCTTTACTGCTTTACTTTACTATAGCTTTAACCATAATAGGCCTATGGCTCTCAATATGGGGTGGGGGGCACCATGTTAATGAGGAAAAGGCTTCTTTCCCACAACCCTGGCCTGGTTTTGTAGGGATCTGTGGGTGGAGGGAGGTCTATCAGAACCTTGAAGCCCCCTGTACAAAAAGGGTACCCCAGGTACCACCCCCCTAATCATTCTCAAAGAAATGTAAACAGTAAAAAAAAAAAAAAACACATGCATAGGTTTTGACAAGTCCTTGCTTTCGGTGCTCTCACACTTTGAATGACAATTTTTTTGTCCTTTTTTCCCACAAATAGAGCTTTCTTTTGGTGGTATTTGATCACCTCTGGGTTTTTTATTTTTTGCGCTATAAATTACAATTTAAACGACAATTAAAAAAAAAACGCATTTTTCTTTGTTTCTGTGATAAAATTTTGCAAATTATTAACTTTTCTTCATAAATGTTGGCCACAATTTATACTGCTACATATCTTTGGTAAAAATAACCCAAATTAGTGGATATTATTTGGTCTTTGTGAAAGTTAGAGAGTCTACAAGCTGTGGTGCAAATTATACAAAATTGATCACATCTGATGTACTGGTGGCCTATCTCATTTCTTGTGACCCTAACAAGCCAGGAAAGTACAAATACCCCCCAAATGACCCCTTTTTTGAAAGTAGACATTCCAATAGACATGTGCAATTCGTTTAGTTATTATTCGTTTTTCGTTTTTTTTCGTTATTTTCGTTCATTCGTTTTCGTACGAATGAACGAACGATTCGCTTAAAATTTTAACGAAAAACGAATCGTTCTAATCGAACGAATCCGAAAACAACGAAAATCTGAAAAAAAAAAAACGAATTAGAAACAACGAATGTACGAAAGAAGAAAATCCGAAAAACGAAAACAGGAACAACGAAAATCAAAATTAACGAAAAAATTCGTACATTCGTAATTTTTTTTTATTGAATTGGTAATTTTCCGTGTCCCTTACAATGGTGCTGCTTAACGTGCCTCGAATGGTTTGAACGAAAAAATTTGTACATTCGTAACTTTTTTTATTTTTTTTTCGATTCGTAATTTTCCGTGTCTCTTACAATGGCATTGCTTAACGTGCTTCGAATGGATTGAACGAAAAAATTCGTACATTCGTAACTTTTGTTTCGATTTGTAATTTTCCGTGTCTCTTAAAATGTAATAATAGCATACACATTACATAACATTATGAATTATGCTCCGATTACGAATCTACGAATGTTACGAATGTACAAATAAATACAAATGTGTCCGAATTTCGAATAACGAATAAACGAAAATTAAACTAAAGGAAATACGAATCAACGAAAAAATAACTCTTACGAAAATACGAATCATTACGAATACGAACACCGACGACTTACGAATGTACGAATCGTTACGAATACGAACACCGACGACTTACGAATTTACGAATCGTTACGAATCAACGGAAACGAAAAAAAAAAACGAAAATAAACTATTTTTTTTGTTGTGCACATGTCTACATTCCAAGGTTGTTGTTGTCATTTTTTCCCACAATTCTTTGCAAAATTAAGATTTTTTTTATTTTTTCACACAAAATTGTCATTGTAATTGGTTATTTCTCTCACATGGCATGTGTATACCACAAATGACACCCCAAAATAAATTCTGCTACTCCTCCTGAGTATTACGATACCACATGTGTGGGACTTTTCCACAGCCTAGCCACTTAGAGAGGCCCAACATGCAGGGAGCACTGTCACATGTTCTAGGAGCATAAATTACACATCTAACTTGTTGACTACCTATTACACTTTTGAAGGCCCTGGAGCACCAGGACAATGACACGTGACACTGACTTGGCACTGATGACAGATGGCACTGATACGTGGCACTGATGACATGTGACACTGATGTGGCACTGATGACAGATGCCACTAATATGGGGCACTGATGGCACGTGGCACTAATACGTGGCACTGATGACAGATGGCACTAATACGTGGCACTGATGACAGATGGCACTAATACGTGGCACTGATGACACGTGACACTGATAACAGATGGCACATGACACTGACAGGTGGCACTGATGACAGATGGCACTGATACGTGGCACTGATGACAGATGGCACTAATATGTGGCACTGATGACACGTGACACTGATATGGCACTGATGACAGATGGCACTATGTGGCACTGATGACAGATGGCACTTATACGTGGAACTGGGGACAGGTGGCACTGGGGACAGGTGGCACTGACAGGTGGCACTGGGGACAGATGGCACTAACAGGTGAAACTGGGGACAGATGGCACTAACAGGTGACACTGGGGACAGGTGGCACTGGGGACAGGTGGCACTGGGGACAGGTGGCAGTGGGGACAGGTGGCAGTGGGGACTGGTGGCAGTGGGGACAGATGGCAGTTGTCTCTGTGTGAGGAGGGAGAGCGGCGCTGAGAGATGATCTCATATGTTTACATATGAGATCATCTCTCATTGGACACGCCGATCGCGCTGTAAACGGCCGCTGTGATTGGCCGTTTACAGCGATCTATGACTGGCTGTGTCCAAGGGACACGGCCAGCACAGAACTTCCCCGATGCGCGCTCTCAGGAGCGCGCATTGCGGAAGTAAACAGGAGGACGTCCAGGGACGCCCTCCCGGCAGTTAGCGTCCGCGCTGTAGCCGTCTTTCGGCTATAGCGAGGGTGCGAAGTGGTTAATAAATGAAAAAAAAACCTGCATCAATGTACATTATTGATGATGGCATTACATTGTGTAGCTTTTTTTTTGAGCTGGCGTCCCTTGGCAAGTGCCAGTTCCCTAACAACCAGGAGCTCTGAGCAGGAAGCTTTCATATTCAGCAATGGTAGTATCACTACTGCTAAATCGTTAGCAACTTTTTTTATACATATACCCCTATGTCTCCTTATAAATATGAACACTCTCCCTAATCTGCTATAACGCTGAAAAAACAACCCCTGTGAATGTGTCTGTGACTGCATATAAAAATAGAAATAGTTTTTTCCCAGCTATCAGGACCAGCTCCCAACTGTCCAACATGCTGTGCATTTGTTGTGACTGTAAACATAGAGAGACTTTTTTTTAGCTATGAGCACTTAGCGCCAGCAGGAAGACCACATTTCCCTGCCTCCTGTTAGCTTTAACTAATTAGTACATATCTATTGCAACACCCACTAAACAAATGCTCTTCTTAACATTGACTTTCGTAGAGAAGTGACTGGTTTATTGGCAAAACTTCATGATTGGCCCTTCCAAGCCACATGACCGCAGGCCAGAAAGTTCATTATTGGTAATGGTTGCTATGAACCCATTTTTTTGCCATTTTTCTCAAACAGCTAGAGCCGAATACATAGTCCACCAGATCTCAAAGCTCATCGCTACTGTTTATTTGTAAGTCACACTTTTTTCCTTTTAGTCAGCAGAAATACCTTTATCTCATGTTTATTTGGACATTGTCACACTCTTCTAAGAAGACTAGGACGAGTACAAATAGAAATGATTTTGTCTAAAGCGATATAGGACATAGGAATTGCTTTGGGGACCAAAGATTGTGAGCCTACTGATTCTAGTGCTGAAACTCTGGCACTGGTTACTGCTATAGTTATGTTTTCAAATGTACGTGGACTTGATTTAATTTAGACACATAAATAATGGTCCAGAGCACATGAGACCTCCATAAAAATCCCAGTATGCACTGATGACTTGTGAAGACTCATACAAAATGTGACATAATAGCTATATAGCATAATATACTTGCACAAAAATGGGGGGACTTTTTGAACTAACGTTAACATACTAAAGGTATGGCACTCTGACTATCAACCCAAAAAACAGACTCAACCCCTCTGGCACACTCATGAGATAATGTTAGTGTGAGACCCAGTGGTAAAGAGAAACACAGTAATGACACTCTGTACTATATATTTACCTTCACCTTGGTACTCGTCACTTCACCAGCTGTAATAATAGATAGACTCTCACACAAATTGTAAGTTAAACACTTAAACATATTACTGAAAGAATTGTTTAACACAATAGACTAAGTGGTAACTTAGATATGAAAATGAAAACAATAACAATTAACGTATATAGGAAATTGAGAACTCAATGGTCACCTGGAGAGCATATGCAGACAGGCAAGAATTGAGACTAATGCTCAATATGATAAAGCACTGAGCACCTTTCCACTCCAACCTCAGAGTACACGCACCAAAATTTGCAGGGTAATGTTAGGTATAATGCAACAATGCTATACAATACACATATCTATCTCATGTGCTCAAGGGCTCCCCCTAGGTTGCAATGCAGTACTCAGAGTGTATAGCAAGGTTGAAATGCTTTATCGCAAATGGTAAAAGTCCCTTGTCTTCTTCCTCTTCAGCTAGCGCATTAGACTGCAGTATTTGTAATCCAGGAAACAAGTAGGTAGCAATCTATAGTAAAATCGACATGCTTGTAACTGTGTGCTTGCACATATGAGGCACCTGTAAAACTTTCTCTTCAATGAGGGATGCAACTCAGCATTTACTTTGCAGTACAGGGGAAAGCAAACCCTGAAATTCTCACTGTACACAGTCTATGGATAAATGAGATCACTCCTGTGGTACTACAGATCCCACCAGCAGTTCTGGAACTAATTCAACAGCAACAGTGCACTATATTGATCTGGGCAAGTACCCGCTTACCACACCAGGTCCAGACGCTTGTCAGGCGTAGGGTGACCACATTTCCAAACTGCCATTCAGGGACAATTTAGCCAAGGACTGGAGGGGGGTGTTGAATGTAGTCTTGGAGTTGATGGGGATTTCAGGGGCGAGTGATTTGTCAGGTGAATGGCTGGTTTTTGCACTTATATCATTCCAACACCAGATGCATCATGCCACCGTCGCCTGCTACCAGCTGCAGTATGTAACTTGCCACCGTGGCAGTGCGGCGTGGGGACCTGTTTTAGAGCACGTTGTAGTGGGCCCAGAGAAGATAGAGGAGGTGGGTGGCAGTGGCTTCACTAGGGTTGGCGTCACCTCACCGGTGTGGTAAAACATGGTGTCACCCCCCTGCCAAGTAAAGTCCCCCCTCAGTACAGACCCCCCTCCCTCAGTATAGATCCCCTTCCCTCAGTACAGACCCCCTTCCTCAATATATATCCCCCTCCCTCAGTACAGACCCCCGTCCCTCATTATAGATCCCCCTCCCTCGGTACAGACCCCACTCCCTCAGTACAGATCCCCCTCCCTCAGTATAGGTTCACCTCCCTCAGTATAGATCCCCTCCCTTGGTACAGACCCCCCTCCCCAAGTACAGACCCCCCTCCCTCAGTACAGACTCCCCCAATATGTATAGACCCCCTCAGTACAGACCCCCTCCCTCAGTATAGATCCCCTTCAATCAGTACGGACCCCCCCAATATGCATAGACCACCCCTCGGTACAGACCCCCCTCAGTACAGACCCCAGACCCCCCTCAGTACAGACCCCCCCTCAGTACAGACCCCCCCCCCCCCCCCAATTTTGCTGCACCTGTTTGACAGGTGCATATCATTGCAATTTTTTACAGCAAGGCCAATTCTTGCTTTTATCAAGAGTGCCTCTATAGGGTTATGGTGGGAAGGCGCCATCGGCACCCAAAGACCAATTTTTACACACCCGTTACTTCTATCCAAAGTCAAAGTGACACCAGAATGTATCCAAAAAATCTCTAATCTTGTACCCAGTGCACTACATTGTGGCCTCATCATACACACTGGCTCCTCAGCTGTTGCTGAGCAAAATAAAGGCAGCTTGCAGGGAAAATTTCATTTTTGTTTGGGTTTATAAATGCAATTATTGCTGAAGCAGATTCTAGATATAGGTAGACTAAGGGGGCCCCCAGGCACTATATTGGAAGGAATTTTTTCATTTTTATGCTTTCACTTTAAAGATCAAAAAATCCCTGCTCATTTAAAAATGTTTTTTTACAAACTTTATTTTTATTTTATTTTATTTTATTGATACATGTCCCCCAGGGCAGGACCCAGACCCCTATAACCATTGTATGCCCAATTACTTGCATATAAGCCTTTAAAATGGATACTTGATTTTTGACATTCGTGTCCCATTGACTTTAATGAGGTTCGTTAGTCCGGTCCGAACTTTTGTGGTTTTCGAAAGTTCTGGTGCAAACCGAACAGGGGTCCATTTGACTCTCCAGAGCACCTCTCCTGGAGGGGTAAGTAGCCAGTTTTCTACCACTGAAAACCAAGCTCACTGCAAACCAACCTTGTCACTTTCCCTTGGTACCTCATCACTATTGTAGTCTTCAGGACCTGTGAGGATCCCCTCAATGGTCAGCCAGCGGAAAGTGTAAATGCAGCCATGCAATGAATTAGATAACCAGAGAATTCCTGCAGGCCTGAACAGAGAAGACATGGGTGTGTGACCTGACCACAGATCAAGGTAAGCATTGTTGGTATGAGTATTTGCTCCATATCCAAGGGGGAAAAAGTCACTCACCGTAAAAGCCAAGGTTACGTTTATTGAAGCAAATCAATGTACAGACAAGTCCACCAGATGCATCCAACCCTAACTTTTTTCACTCCTAACTCTGCATCCAGGGGCCTGGTTCATCCTGTCCATTTGCAGCATATCACATGTGTGTTCAGTCAGATAATGGACTTTTAGCATGCATACAGTCCAAGGAGGGTGTTTAAACTCCTTCTCTTTTGATGGCTGGTGCTGTGAGTTTTGCCAGCTAGTTTGTGAGATTACTGTTATTATGCCTTGTTCATTATTGACCTGGATTGCCTAAATCTACCCATATCTCCTACCCTTGTTTGCAACCCCGCTGGAGCCTGCTACTCTACCCTACCACCTGCTTCTACCTCTGCATTGACCTTCGACTTCTTTTGCCTGCCATCTGTCTTAACTTCTACCTGGACACCATCTACTCTTGTTTCTCGCCTGCTTCAACACTGACTACTCATGCCAAACATTTGACTCAACCTCAGTCTGAACCTCAACCAGCTATAGTGCCATTGCCTGTCTCCAAATTTTACCCACCCTGTTTCTACAATACCCTTGGTGGGGAGATCCCGAGGGTCATGACCTGGTAACATCTTGCAGTAAAGTAGCCTAGGTAGAACTAGGGTGAGCTATTAATTGCTCCTTGCAGGGTGTTCTGGTTGAGACCAAGGTGGCACTCTGCGCCTCAGGTTAGCTTGTATCACCTGTCAGGGGTGTTGCCTGTAACATGATAGCACACATGCACATGCTGTGTGAACACAGCTGAAATATAAATGTGTGTGTTCTAAGAAGTAAATTGCAATAAATGGTTTATAAATACATTTTTTACATTAAAATTTAGCATTTTTACATTTTATTTACATGGTGTCTGGCTAAATGTGTGCATTGTCATCATAGGGTTTGTGCACCAAAGTTACCGTAGGGCATCATTAACTAGGTGCATGCACCGGCCTTTTGATCTGATAAAGGATAAATGCAACTCTTGTATTTTCATCCTGTTTTGCACCTGTGATAATATGAACAAAGAGCAAGGTTACCAAAAAGGTCAGTTACCCTTTATTTGAAAACCATCTGACATTTGAGTTACTTCGAACCATAAAAAGGTGCACTGCAATTTATCTATAAGTTCTAAAGCAAGGACAATTCCAGTCTACATACAGTTAAACAGCTACATCTACATTTAATTTGAACAACCTTTTCGTAGCAGCCTGTCCCTGTCATGAATCTTTACAAAACCAGAAGGCAGGAAATTAATTCTAAACTAAGCTTTTAGACATGGGTGCTGAACATTCAGGCCTGCCAAGGGGAACAATAACTGTGAAAGAGCCTGCAGCATCAAGCATGGTAGGGGTACTACAGACAATCTTGATGTTTTTTTTTGTTATTTTCTAACTCAGCAAGAACATGTGAAGAAAGTTCTTTTGAAGCTTAGTAGGAAAGGCAACTCTAAACTACCCTTCCTGGGATTCATTTTGCTCTAGGTCACTATATAGCTTATAAGAAGGTTGTGGTTGGATTTCAGCCTTACGCCTTAAAAAACATACAGTGGCTTTTGTATTTAGGGATTATTTTTGCCAGTTCATTAATATCGAACTAATGTTACTTGCCCGCATTACTATACTATTCTTAAAACAAAAGGCATAAACTATAAACAGTCCATGCAAAAGTTTACAATGGCTTCATCCTCCTCTCCAGTTTTGCAAACTCAGCAAAACTGGAGAAAGGTTATTATTTTGGCCATAGGGGTAATTGTGATACTCTCTTTATTACGGTGGCAAAACTAGACATTCTTTCATTGGGGGGCAAAGACTCAGTTGGCCCCCCAGGTCATTCAGTGTCCAAGGCGAAGATGTAGGTGTGGGGTGTGGGATTCAGTGCACCGCACTAAAGAATGTAGAATTCTATCCTGCAGTAAAATATGTGGTGACAGTGACATACAAAATAATGGGACCTGTGTGCAGGATCATAAGTTGGGCCCTCCTGAGCAAGCAAAAAAAGTGTGGGGCGTGCAGTGTGCTGTGGTAAAATTTGGGTGGCGTTTTTATTGTGGTTAATATTGACCGTGTATAAAGTAGAAGCAGAGTGTCGGGGTTCAGTAGTAAGTTACTCAGAGTTTAGAGGAAAATAGTAAGTGATGCAGAAGTCACAGATCAGTAGTAAGTGGCACCCAGTTCAGAGGTCAGATATCAATAGTAAGTGAGGTAGGAGCTCCTGGTAAAGACTACCTGTAACACAGCTACAAAAGATCTTCCACCTCCCAACATTCTATACATAATACATGGAATATAGAGAGCAAGGCTGCTGTGACCTTTGAAATATAGCTTATACACTTTAATAATACTATTAATAGATTGAGGGACTCAGGTACAGCGGGATAGAGGGATGGGGAGGGGGTCCAGTGTAAGCTCACCTTACAGATTTTCTGTAAAGGTGAACTTACACTTTAACTAGCATGGCCAAACGAAATAGTAAGGAAAACTTAGAAAAATATAATTAAAAAAATGTCAGGATATGCCAGTAGAGCAGAAGTTGGTGGTAGTGGACAGTGTCAGTAGTTTTTTTTTTTCTATTTTTTAATTATCTTTTACAATTTTACAATTTTATTTATTATTTTTTACCATTTATTTTAGGAGCCCTGTTGGGGGCTTTGGTGAAATATCAGGGGTCTAAACAGATCCCCAATGTCTCACTTTTGAGGACACAGATTCAATTCCTTTCTCTGTAGCCTCAGTTGCACTGAAGATGAATAACCAGGGATAGCTCTGTGCAGAGGCTCCTGTTTCACAACTGAAGGATAGTAAACACAGTGTATTTTGCTTCAATTATAAATGAACACAGGAGCAATCGGTACCGATCACTCACTGTGTTCATTCTGTCATGGCCAGGATACATAAAAAAAATTATAATTCGAGAGGCGCATGCATGGAGCTCCGAAGATGGCCGCTTGAGCTGAGAGCTCCGCTCCAGAACGACAAAGCGGCGCCCACAGCATCACGCAGAGTGGCCGGGAGGCTCCACAACGCCATGGTAGTATCCCCTCACACCCAGGAACACACCCATATGATTAGGGCAGCCGTAAAGAGGGTTCTCAGGTCACAATTTGAGTCCGTAGTCGCGGATGGGATTTCCAAAATGGCCGCCACAGCACAGCCACGGCTCCATGTTCCCAGCACAGCAAGACACACAGACTACAGGTCAGAGCCACCCCCAGTGACCCAGCACTTTACCCCAGGGCTACAGATGGGATACTAGCAGGCTGTCACCCCCTCCCCAGCCTCCACGGAGTCCCTAATTGGCCGCTCCATGGCAGACTTCATCCTCTCCCCCCTGGGGGTTAACAAAGTGGTGCATCCTGGCTTTCCTCCCCATGATATCCAGGCCAGGGACCCAGCCTACCAGATGGAGGAACTATTTCAAAAATTCTCAGACCTCCTGGACAGAGGCCTAGCACAAACTGCAGCAAAAATCACTAGTGACTTAAAGGCGGACTTTCGCAATCTAGGCACCAGGATTGATACGATCAAACACAAAATGGAAGAAACTATCGCTGTAACTAACCAAAACTCCAAGCATATCCACACAGTGCAGGAACAATTTGATTTGGCCATGTCCCGTATCAACGATCTGGAGAACAGGTCCAGCAGGTACAGCATCGGAATTAGGGGGCAGTGAAAGACTTGATAAAAAACTTGCTCCCCAATATCCCTCAACAACGTCTTGAACTAGACAGAGCCCACAGAGCCATGGGGCCCCCCAGGAAAGACGGCACACCCCGAGACATCATTTCCAAACCCCATTACTACTCCGTACAGGAGGAAGTGATGAAACAAGAAAGGTCTGCTCCCCATGTGATGTGCCAGGTACACCAGGTACAGGTCTTTACGGACCTCTCACCCTCCACGATACAGAGGAGAAGAGCACTGAAACCGTTGCTCTGTCTCAACGAGACATAAAATATAGATGGGCCTTCCTGTTTGCGGTCAAGTTCACTGACAAAGGAAGAAGTTACGCCTTCTCCACCCTAGCGGAAGGGGAAAAACTGCTCCTGCACCTAAAGCTTATAACCCAGGAAGCTGATAAGGACACTTCCAATTCTGGTACAGGCTCAGTTAAAAGACTGACTCCTACCAGCCCTCAATCCCCCCTGTGGACCACAGGCTAAGCAAAGAAGGCTAAAGACAATGGACCCACCTGAATTAAGTCCTTCTCCCCAGACTTACTCTTTTCTCTCAGACCTAGAGTCCAGTTCTGAGGCTCCGTGATCATATCGTTTGGGGCTCTTCCCAGCACGTGCCCGCCCACAATTGCTGTTTGATGTGTTCAGTTCTTGCTTCACATTTTGATCCTTGAATACACCATGGCTACTAGAACTCCCCATGTATGACCGGTCAACTTCCAAGGTATTCTCCATCTTCAACAGATGAGCAGTGACTGCACATAATTGAAGAGAAATGCTTCCTATTCCATAACGGACCCTCTACGGGAAAGGGAAAAGCCTTCAAGGACTGGCGCACCTGGAGATGCAGTTTACCTGTTGGACCTAAGAACTCCCCCCCCCCCTTATCGGGGTTAGGGGAGGTAGGAGTGACTGGACAAGCTGGGGAGGCTAGGGCCACACACTTGACAAGGCCATAGATAGCTGTGCGTTAACTGTTTACTTGTATGACATTTTATTCTTAGGGTGCCCTGTTCCGGGATAAAACACATGTGCCTCCACCCAACCCTTAGATACCCGTAGCTCTGAGGGCTAGGTTGTCTGCGTCCTTATGGGACAGACGCATACTGTTAGTTGTACAGGGGCTTCGGGGGGTCTCTCCCCCTGAATCCCAGTTTATCTTGGAGAGCTTTCTCTACCTACCCTCTTCTCTCCCCCTCCTCCTTCCCCCCCCTCCTCAAAACTGTGCCTAATGCTTCTGTTTTTTACAGACCACTAACACGCCCCCCCGGAGGTGGAAGCCAGAGCTTCACCCAGCCACAAAGGAGATCCCCCCGACACATAAGTTCATTCATCCGCACTTCCCTCACTTTTTCCTAGCCAGCGCGGAAAACAAAACCAGGGAGGTAGCAATCATTATGTCAAAATCTTGTAACTTTGTGAAAACTTCAGACTACATAGACCAAGAGGGGAGGTTCATACTGGTGAAAGGCATGATAGACGGACGCCTCTACTCCCTAGTGTCATACTAAACACCAAATAGAGAACAAGCTACATTTTTCAACACCCTACTGAGCACCCTTTACTCTAGACTAGAAGGAGCGATCATTTTTGGGGTGACTCGAATGTTGCACTCGACCAAGGCTTAGGCAAGTCCAAACCCCCTAAGTCCCAACTGACTCGCCCAACAAAAGAAAGCCTCAAAATAGCCAAATTACTACATGCTCACGGACTGGCAGATACCTGGAGAGAACTAAACCCCTCCAAAAGGGACTTTACCCACTACTCACATCCGCACAACGCGTATGCCAGGATAGATAATATCCTCACCCCCACCTCCCTGCTCCCCGTAGCCCTCAGCGCCGGCATCAGGGACACAGCACTGTCAGACCACTCAATAGTAGTCATGTCTATCCACTCCGGGGCCCTGGGTGGGACACGAGGACAATGGAGATTGAATGAGTCAATACTCAACGATCACATAAGAGCCAAGGAAATCAAAAAAGCCCTTCAAGAACACTTTGCAATTAATGACACAGAGGGAACCACCGCAGAAATGCTCTGGGCTGCTCACAAAGCACTCATCAGAGGAAAATTTATTCAAATTTCCACCCAAGTTAAACGAGAAAGGCGGGCCAATATAGAACGTCTAGAACAGGAATATGTAGCCCTACAGGCTCAACACAAAAAGGATCCATCCAAGATCACCATAACTCAAATAGATAAAGCCCGACTAGATCTCAACCTCACACTCACACTCAATGGGCCCTCTATCAGCAACTCAACTCTCCCCTCGCATCGGGGTCCACACTATGCCCAAGATCAGAATAGCCGGTCAACCCCCCACTGCCAACTCGGTCAAAATACTTGATGCTTTCCAGGGGTTCTAATCACAACTATATAGCTCTCACACTCAGACCGATGTAGACTCAGTTTCGTGGTTCCTAGATGGCCTCCCCATCCCTTCCCTCAACACCACACACAAAGACATGATGGAATTTACCATTACTGAGGAGGAGGTGCTGGAGGTCATCAAAGACCTTACAAAGGGGTCAGCCTATAAGATCTTTGCGAGTACACTAACACCCCACTTGACTAAATTCTTCAACTCCAAAACCCAAGGCGACCCCCTAGATACCCATCTCAATACAGCATACATCACGGTTATACCCAAACCAGACAAAAATCATGAAGAGATTAGAAATTATCGCCCAATCTCCCTCATAAATAATGATTTGAAAATTCTAACCAAAATCCTGGTGAACAGATTAGCCTCCTTCATCAGTAAATACATACATAAGGACCAAGTGGGATTCATACCCGGTAGACAAGGCCCAGACCAAATCCGACGAGCAATTAACGTAGCCTCACTCTTGCAATATAACTGGGCGGGGGGGACAAAACAACAGGGGTTTCTCCTGTCACGGGATCTACAGAAGACCTTTGACACAGTGTCTTGGCCTTACATTTTCTCCCTCATGGACCGCTGGGCTTTGGGAAACGCTTTATGGGACTCTTACAGGCTCTATACTCATGACCAAAAGCACTCATTTGACTTCAGGGGCACTATTCCAAACCAATAGACATTACAAGAGGCACCAGACAAGGATGTCCACTCTCCCTACTCATATTTGCAATGGCAATAGAAACCCTAGCAATTGCTATTCGACAGAACCCTAACATTAAAGGGGTGTCCTGTGGAGACCAGACCCATAAATGTGGATTGTTTGCGGATGACAGCGTTTTATTTCTCACTTCCCCTTCAGGGGCACTATTCCAAACCAATAGACATTACAAGAGGCACCAGACAAGGATGTCCACTCTCCCTACTCATATTTGCAATGGCAATAGAAACCCTAGCAATTGCTATTCGACAGAACCCTAACATTAAAGGGGTGTCCTGTGGAGACCAGACCCATAAATGTGGATTGTTTGCGGATGACAGCGTTTTATTTCTCACTTCCCCCCTCACATCCCCACCCAATCTTTGCCAAGTACTAGACGACTTCTCCAAGACATCGGGTCTGCAAGTCAGCTACTCTAAAGCACAACCCCTAATGTTTTGCTTCCTCCTCGATGGACTCCTTGTTAAGTGTGTAGGCAAGACAGTTTGAGCGAAATTCCGTCGGAATTCCGACGGGAAAACCATCAGAGCTTTTTCCGACTAGAATGTGAAATTCCCTTCCACATGCGGTGGTCTCAGCAGGGAGCATCAATAGTTTCAAGAAACTATTAGATAAGCACCTGAACGACCGCAACATACAGGGATATACAATGTAATACTGACATATAAATCACACACACACATGTTGGACTTGATGGACTTGTGTCTTTTTTCGACCTCACCTACTTTGTAACTATGTAACTATATGATTGTCTGAACAAAGTTCATTTTTTTTTTATTAAATTGCCATAACTGGCTGGAGGCACTGAAAAATCCACTGTACTTATAGTCAGACACTACCCTTTTAGCTATAATTTACTGTGGGTAGGACAGAGGCGTGTCAGTGATGTGGGTAGAACAGAGGTGTGTCAATGATGTAGATAAGGCAGAGGTGTGTCAGTGATGTGGGTAGGACAGAGGTGTGTCAGTGATGTGGGTAGGACAGAGGCGTGTCAGTGATGTGGGTAGAACAGAGGTATGTCAGTGATGTGGGTAGAACAGAGGTGTGTCAATGATGTAGGTAAGGCAGAGGTGTGTCAGTGATGTGGGTAGGAAAGTGGATGTCAGTAATGTGGGAAGGACAGAGGCATGTCAGTGATGTGGGTAGGACAGTGGAGTGTCAGTAATGTGGGTAGGACAGAGGAATGTCAGTGATGTGGGTAGGACAGAGGCGTGTCAGTGATGTGGGTAGGACAGAGGAGTGTCAGTGATGTGGGTAGGACAGTGGAGTGTCAGTAATGTGGGTAGAACAGAGGCGTGTCAGTGATGTGGGTAGAACAGAGGCGTGTCAGTGATGTGGGTAGAACAGAGGCATGTCAGTGATGTGGGTAGAACAGAGGTATGTCAGTGATGTGGGTAGAACAGAGGCGTGTCAATGATGTAGGTAAGACAGAGGCGTGTCAGTGATGTGGGTAGGACAGAGGAGTGTCAGTGATGTGGGTAAGACAGAGGCGTGTCAGTGATGGGGGTAGGACAGAGGCGTGTCAGTGATGGGGGTAGGACAGAGGCGTGTCAGTGATGTGGGTAGAACAGAGGCATGTCAGGGATGTGGGTAGAACAGAGGTATGTCAGTGATGTGGGTAGAACAGAGGTGTGTCAATGATGTGGGTAGGACAGAGGCATGTCAGTGATGTAGGCAGGACAGCGGCTATCAGTAAGTCAGTGACGGAAGCAGACATTGATGTTTCAGTGATGAGGAGAGGACAGTTAGTGATTGATCAGTGATGTGCACAGCAGTGTCTATGTTTTCTCACCTGCCTCCTCCATTTATCAGTCCCCGGCTCCCCCCGGCTTATACCCTCCTCCAGTCCCTGGACTTGCTCAGTCTTTCTCTGATACAAGCTGCCTCACACTGCCAGCATTTCCCTACACAGCAGACACATCAGCACCTTGGGCGGGGACGGTCTTACTCCGCCAATCACAGTCACCTGCCATGTCCTCCCCTCAATTTTGACTATCACTGGGTCTTAATGCCACCCAATAAAACCTTAGAGGCCAGAGAAAGACAAAGCAGGGATCATAATGACAGCTACTGATGCTGATATAATTGCTGACACCATCACCGCTGACACTGATATTATTAATAATGTTGCTAATGAAGGTGCAGTTTACCACCCCCCTCCCCCCCATCCTGGTGTCCATCTTAATGCGACGCCCGGGGAACATGCCCAGCTGCCCCCTCCCCCTAGTATTGGCCCTGCCTATTTATATATGCTATAAACATATTAGGCAAGTGTAGAAACAAGGAACAAGTTTCCTATGAAAATGCTCTCTAAATCCTGTTTGCTAGCCTGGTTATGACAACAGCTTGTTTTATGGGTCCTGTTTATGTCCTGCTTATCCTCTGCCTGTGTCATGACTTGCCTGAGTGTCACCTATCCTGGTCTCTGTCTGCAAGCAAATTTCACTCTTTCATAATCAGATGATGCTATGTATGTGCAATTGACTAAGTGCAAGCTTTAAAATTCTACACAGTAAGCCCTAAATCCCCATCTCCATGCTATCACTCAACACAAATGACACAGAGGATCCATGTGAATCCATGAAAGGTGTCCAAGCTATTTCTTTGACATTAATCATTCTTCACCAGCACAAAGTTCTACTGGCAACTGGCTTTATTTGCTAAAGGCATTGCACTGTTGTATTGGAAACCTTGTAAACTGTCTTTTTGATAAGTTTCCCCGTTGGGAGTAGTTTCGAAAAAGGAACCGAATAAAATTTAGGCTAATTCACCACCTGTCTTTTCCCAAAGGGGGGTCGGTCAATGATGCCATTAATCCAGAAGAATGTATGGTGAGCTACACTTCCTTTGATGCGGCGGTGGGCTGGGTCCGCCGTTATGGGCGGGGTGCATTGATGGCAAAAACTGACATCGAGTCGGCTTTTCGGCTGCTCCCCGTTTATCCGGAAAGCTTTAGGCTGTTGGGGTGTCATTGGAACAACAAGTTTTACGTTGACCAATGCCTTCCTATGGGATGCTCCATATCCTGTGCACTGTTCGAGACATTCAGCTTGTTCGTGGAATGGGTAGTGAGGGACGTAGAGGGAGTGAACTCTATCATCCATTATTTGGATGATTTCCTCCGGACTCTGCGGGGTTCTGCTGGCTATGCTGGAACACATAGCTAAGCGTTTCGGCATACCATTGGCGCCCGAAAAGATGGAGGGGCCGAAGAAGGTCATCACTTTCCTGGGCTGGATTCAGAGGTGATGGAGTGCCGGACGATAAGCTGGAAGATCTCAAAACTGGGATACAAGGAATGCTAGGCAAGCGCACGGTACAACTCAGGGTACTACAATCATTGTTGGGGTAGCTGAACTTTGCTTGTCGTATACTGCCAATGGGTAGAGCATTTTGCCGATGGCTGTCGGCAAGCACGGCTGGGGTAAGGTCATCCAAGCACTTTGTGCGGCTGCTGAAGGTACATAGAGAGGATTTAAAAATCTGGCATCGCTTTCTGGAATCCTTTAATGGGAGAGCGTTGTGGATGGCTGGCCCAGTGAACAATTTCGATCTGGAGTTGTTCACAGATGCGGCCGGTGCATCGGGATTTGGGGCCTTTTTTTCATGGTCAATGGAGCGTGGGTCGGTGGCCCCAGTCGTGGATAGCCGCAGGGTTCACAAAAAATTTGGTGCTACTGGAATTGTTTCTTGTGGTACTGGCAGGGGAACTGTGGGGTGCATCGTTCAGAGATAGGAAGGTGCGTTTTCACAGCGATAACATGGGGTTAGTGCAGGTGATTAACAGAGTATCTGCGTCATCTCCACCAGTTATAAAGCTGTTGCAACACCTGGTTTTGTGCTGCCTGCAATTGAATGTGTTTATTCATGCGGTGCATTTGCCAGGTATCGAGAATGTGATAGCTTATGCGTTATCTCGCTTTCAGTGGGACATGTTTCGAGAGTTGGCGCCGGCAGCGGAGCAACACGGAGTTCCTTGTCCCGACTGGTTGTGGATGATTGCATTGGACAAGTCGCAGGGTGGATCAGGAAGTCGGTGAGCGAGGCTACGTGGGTTGCGTATAGTAAGTTATGGCAGGAATGGTGGGCCTTCGTTCACGGGGTGGGGGAGGATCCAATTGGCCCAGAGGTGAGTTTGATGGGGCTGGGTTGGTCAAGGTGGCTTTTCTATTGGCTTTGTTTGGAGCATTTAGAATAAGCAAATTGGTTAGCCCCTCCAAGATGGTTCAAGGAGGTATTGGGTGTCAGGATGTTCGTTGCCGGGATGAAGGGGTTTCAATACCCCTTCGCAGATCCAAAACGGACCAGTTGGGGAGTGGCAAGATGGTACATGTCTTCCCCTTGCTGGGTTCGCCATTATGTCCAGTGGAGGCTGTGTGCGGGGTTTTTTAGCAAGAAGACCGGCGGTTCTGGGATCCTTTTTAATGCCTGCTGATGGTTTTCCCCTTTCAAAGTTTCAGTTTGTCACTGTTTACAAAAAATGTTTGAGGGGTTTGGGTTTGGCAGACAGGGAGTTTTCTTCTCATTCGTTCCAGATAGGGGCAGCAACGGAAGCAGCTAGGTGTGGGATGGATGATGAAGCCATAAAGCTCATAGGGGGCTGGGAGTCTAGGAGGTTTAGGCTGTATGTCCGCCCCCAGCTATTGTAGAGCCTTAAAACAGCCAGGTTAGGGGATATTGGGAGTTGTGATATGAGTTTGGGGTTTTGAGGTCATGGTGTGTGTTGTGTTTCTTCTATTGCAGGTGCGGAGCCATGTTTGATATGGATTTTGGGCCACTCATATGTGTGCTAGGGGGCAAGACGGGTGGATGTCAGGCCAAACGGGCGACAATTGGGCTTTTTCCAGACAGGAAGCATGTGTCCGTTGGTTGGGATATCCAGGAATGTTATGGAGCAGGATGGTCTCGGAGGTACACCGTTTTGTACGTCTGGACAAGCCACCCAATGTTTTACACGTGGGTGGCAATGACTTGGGGGTAAGATCCATGCTGGATGTCACACGCGACATGAAATTTGACTTGTTTGGGCTGCGCATGTCTTTTCCTGACATGATCATAGTGTGGTCGGACATGGTGGCTCAGACATCATGGAGGATTTGCTAGATCAGTGGAGGGGGTGAATAGGGCATGACGCAAGATCAACAGGGACATCAGCAGGTTTGTGGTGAAGAATGGGGGTTTTGGAATAAGGCATTTGGAGCTGGAGGTAGAGACATGGAGGTACTTAAGGGGAGATGGAGTACACTTGAACAATGTGGGGACTGATCTGTGGGCCCTGGGGCTCCAGGATGGCGCTCAGCGAGCATTGAGGGTGTGGAGGGGCTCCAAAGGGTAAGGTGTTTCCCTTGGTTGCTGTAGCTGGTGTTGGTATTTGCGGGCGAAGGAAGATATTTCAGAGTTCATGGTTTACAGGTGCAGGTTTTTGGTGTGTGTGTGTGTGTTTGTTTTCTGTTCTTGCAGGAGAATAGTTGGATGTCGTGACAGTGGCTGGTGTTGACCTTTGTGGGTGAAGGAAGATATTTCAGAACGAAGAGTTCAGGATCTGTTGGTGGTATGGGTCCTGAGTGTGGTATCCCAGTTAACAGAGGTTATCTGGAAATTGGTTATGGGGGCACTGCGGTAAGTGGGTGTCTCTGAGCCATCCTGTCGGCTTGAGGCCTAATAACACACTTCAGAGGGACCGCAGTGTCGTATTTTGGATACAGATGGGTTTTTATTGATGGACCTACATAGACCAACACTAGGAGGAATCTGATGTTTTTGTTCATAACAGATGTTTGTTAATGTTTATGTTAATTTAAATATATATATATATATATATATATATATATATATATATATATATAGGTTTAATAAATTAAGGCTGCTACGGCCTATTTTACTCCAGAAGTTGTATGGGTTTTTATTAATAAGATGGGTAAGGTTGGAGTATAAGGTTTGTAGCATGAAAAGCACATATGTTATACAATAGTCATGTAACCTGTATGTCTTAGCCCCGTACACAAGGTCGGAAATTCTGACCACCAAATCCGTTGGATTTTGTCCGACACACGGTCGGACAAAGTTGTCAGAAAATCCGATCATTCGGAAAGTGGTGACATTGGTTGTGTACGACGGAACTACGTAGAGGCTAGTAGCCAATAGCTTTAGTCTTGTAATTTGATCTGAGCATGCGTGGCACTTTGTCCGTCGGAATTCTCTACAAAAAAAATATATTTTACCATCATATGTGTGTTATGAATTTATGAAGAAATATATTTACTATTCAATGACAGAAATGTATAATTTCAAAAAGACACGTGAACTGTGAGGTCACCATAATTGACCTTTCGAAAACCTCTAAGACACAGGAAACTCATGTATTCTAAATTACTACAACCATTCTATTCAAGGGGTTTTTACAAGCCTGTATTGAAGCCAAAAAGAGAACAGGAACAATGGTAGCCTTTGTCACCAAACACAAGGTGTGTACTTATTTTTGTTGATTAGTTTGAGAAGTCCAAATTTATGAGGTGTCATCACTTGGAGGTGGTCCTGACTGGGAAGAATCCTTTGTGCTGAAGTAAAGGCTGTTTGGACAATTTACAACCATCAATACAAAAATTCTAAAGCCAACACCTTGCCCGACAAAGCCTATTATGTGAAGTCCTAGGAATTGTGTACATAGCTAAGCTATCAAAACATGAATCGGACTGTTCAAAGTCCATTTCAAAACATGATTTTAAAAATAGAGGCAAACCGACCTATGTTAAAAATATATATATATATATTCAGAAGACAGTGAATATAAATCATTCAGAATATCTGTGAGATGCGTAGGTCACAAAAGAAAACTATGAGTTAGTATCTGATGAGTTGATGAAATCGGTTATAAAGAAAACATAATAAATATAGGGTGATTATTAATAGAATTGTTTTAGGAACAAATTAGTATTAAGATATATATATGATTATGCTATGAATATATTAGAATTTAACTATGCTAGATAAACGAATATTGATTGGATACCCAAATTATACAGGTATCCAGATAGATAAAAACTGTATGTGATGTTGATTAATATATATATATATATATATATATATACATATAACTTGTGTCCTTTTTAAATGGACTAAATGTTTACAGATATACAATGATATGCATATATATCACCATTTTTATGCAAAGTGATTGATCAATAATTATGCTAAGCGTATTTGATAGTATGGGGTTAGTAGAATTCCCAAATATTAAAGATATAGATATTTCCACTAAAGTAAAATATACAGTATAAAATAAAATATATTACTTTACAGAGCAGCCCCAAAACACATGTGAGACCCCTGGTGGTTGAAGGCGCAATTACATTTACAACAGTTAGGCCTATAGGAAAGAGACACATACCTTTTGGGCTGAACATATTACAAATTTTATGATCTTATTGTGTGAGAGGGTATTTAAGAAGCTAGATAGATAGTGAGAAGAGACAGCTCAGGGGAACCTGAGAGCTCAGGGACCCACCCTGGGGAAGGGACACTGGGAGAGAAACATCTTCCCAGATAGACTGACAGCCATGCCTGGAAATATACTTTAAACCTCCAAGGAGATTCCTGAACCCGGTAGCTATCTTAAATCCAGACTAATAGCCATTTTGGAATGGGTAAATATGCCATGTTGATTTTATCTTGTATGTTCTCTTAAATATTGATGTATTGAATATTCTAGTATTGATAATCATTCTCCAGAATCAATAATCGCCTTTTCATAGATTTTTCTCTAATATTCAATTTTTATTATATATTACTTTTTGCATAGTTGCTTTTTATTGACAAACAAATGTCTAAAGTATTTCGCATTGTTCAACGTTGCTTACCTGCAGCATAGCAACGGCTGGGTGTGTGAAATACAGACATTCTGTTAAATTGTCAAGTATAAGGTTATTGATTCTACTGAAGAAGTTATCATGGTGATATTGTGTCCAAGGTACTACGCCCATTTTGAGGGTATTTCCATCAATTGTCAAATGTTCAAATAATGCAATCTGTATTTTAATTTCATGTAAATATTTGTTTTCTGTCAACCAATAAATGTGACTATTAAGTATGATCACTCGTCTCCGTGAACAAGTTTCGCATATATAGACTGTGTCGTATCGATTGATCTTGTATCTTAAAAATATCTTCGTTAAAAATTACTTAATAAAAATGTGCGGGAAACTTTCCTTAAAAAAGCACAACATATTAAATGGAGGCACTGCGTGAGATAACGTCGATATTTTGTACAGGATCAGTCATAGTTACGGTGGTGACAGAAATAATATTTTGCATGAAATTATTAATTATTAATTTTTTAAAAAAAATATTTTTGCCAAGAAAAATGTCTGGTCAAAGTGAATTTTATGTTGATGGGGATTATCAAGAGTCAGTCCTTAGTGGTAATATGAGTACTCAGACAAATTTGATACAAGTACAGGAAATGTTGGATATGTTTTCAAAAATTAACATGACAAATCATGCCGAAAAAAGTTTGTCTAACGAGACTAGTCTAGAAGCAGGCATTGAAGGCCTTATAAACCACGCCCGTCAGTTAATAAAAGACGTGTGGAACGTGGAAGGTCAAAGCGATGAACTCACAGACAGCTCCTCTGAGACAAAGGAAATAGAAGGGCCTGATCCCATGCATTTTGAATTAAGCGATAACCTGATGTATCTTTATAGTGAGTTTAAAAGTCAATATACCCAACAGGAGAGTAATATCTTAGAACCCCAGTCCCATTTAATAGAAGGGGAATATGAGCCCACTAAAAAGATAAAGGAAATTAATGACAAGGCAGATTGTTATGATGAGTCTACAGTGACAATGATGAAATATGAAATAAAACAGATGCAAAATAATGCAATAATAATGCTGGAAGAATGTCACCAATTAAATAAAGAGTGTAAACAATTAAGAGAGAAGGAGAGTTTTCTGCAGGAAAAACGAGTCTCCTGACGAAAGTTGCAGAGTAATAGGCAGTGGAAATTTAGAAAGTTGCCGAGTAATAGGCAGTGGAAATTTAAAAAGTTGCAGAGTAATATGCAGTGGCAATTTAAAAGAAGAAACAAATCAGCTTAGGTCAGGACAGGAATCCCTAATTAAGCAACAAGAAGAATTAAAAGAACAAGGGAAGTTTATGCCCCAGAATAATGCTCAGATGCTTAACCCTGAAAGTATAGAATCTGATAATACTCCAAAATTTGACTCTCAACCTAAAGTTTGGGAGTTACATAATGAAGAGGAATTAGAAAAAACAACCATGTTCTACCCCAAGCCAACTGTAGAGCAAAGGGGGGTAAAAATTGAACCACCACATGAAAATAGGTCTAATCAGTTTTCTTTGGGATCAGAGAAAACTACAGGCACCCCTAAACAGGACGCCTCAGAAATAATAGAATTTTTAAAAGATGCTGTCCCAGTGTTTAAGGAAGAGGGATCAGTGTGCATTATTGACCACATTGAGGCCTATGAAAATGCTTTATCAGCTTTAGGCCTAAATGATGACCAATCTAGGATTCATTTCTTACCGTGGGTATTTAAAACCAAACACCGTCCATTCTGCGAAGAGTTAAAAAGTCTGTTGGGTACTGCCTGGCAAGAAATTAAAAACGGCTGTCATCTAGGATTTGTCCCGCACAAAAATGTTAATGCGGCTAGCGCGGATATACACGATATCACATGTACCAATAATAAAAGCCCCACCGAATTTATGGATGTGCTCAAAAGTGATGACCACTTAGCAGAAAAGGAGCCAGGTTATGATAAACCTGGGTTCAAACCCATGTTCTTCGAGGCCCCGCCTACCCACGTAAAAGTAAATTTAGCGAAAGATTACAAAGGGGGGTGTTCACTGGAGTCTTTGGTAAAAGAGAGTAACAATTTGTACTCTATCCAACAGACTGGTGAAAACAATGGAAGGCCTGAAAGCCCTATAATGAAATTTGTGGATGAATTTTATGTATCTCCTCAATCATTACAGTCCAAAACCAAGAAAAAGAGATACGCTGATATAGTCAGAAGAGAGATGCTACCGAGTTTCCCCAGTGGGAAACCAATGTCGCCACCCATCAGAAGGGGGGAGCAGAGACCACCCTTTAGAGGGGGAGTTCAAAGACCACCTCAGGAGTCTCATCCAAAGGATCCAGACCAGAGGTTTAGGAGAAACTATAGGGTATACCTCCAACGGGTCAGATTTAAACCTAAGGGTAGACACCCTCACCTTTACCGGTGTAATTGGCTTCGGGGGCCTACACGGGTAAATAGGGAGAAACTACAGGGTAGGACACCTCAAAATCCCCAGAACAATAGGGAACAACTAAGGCCCAGACAACTATCCCAAAATCAAGACAATGTTTCTGATGGTGATATGTCTGATCAAACTGAGCCAGTAGTCCCCAGAAAGTACAGAAACCGGGTCCCACAACCCAATTCTGATCAGTTTATAAGCAATACAGAAACCAAAATAGACAAAATTACGGATATGTTACACGGTTTGAATAAGTACTGAATGCATGTACTCAAGCGCTACTATGAATTTAAAATCAGAGATGCAACCGATATTTAAGATAACCAAATGATGTAGCTGCAACCCATATAATAGTGTTCCCACACGTAAAATAAGTTAAAGACAAGTACACATTTTTGTGTAATAGGTGCGCTTAAATCAACCTTAAAAACTCAATAGATTGTTTAAAATAAGTTATCTAGGAGACCTCTGCGCAAAACGTGAATAATATGTGATATATGAATACGTGATAAAATAAATAAAACAGTGTTAAGTGTATTAAAACTTCCTTCAAAAGGTGAATTTGCTGAGGTATAGATGGCCGCAGTGCGCATAAACCTCATACAATATATGGTTTGATAATCCGTGCAAACCAAAGCTTGGTCAAATTAGGAACAGATATATAGGATCTAAAATGTTGAACTTTCTATAGTACACCGGCAAATGGTGTGGACCAGTTAGTTACTTTAGTTCAGTGTGTTGTGCCAATTTGTGAAATAAATAAATAGATTGACTTAATTAATTGAATAGATTAAAAACCACGAGTGTATCAATAGTTTCATTGCTAAAATGAACAGGAATAGCAATTCTTCAAGGGGCAAATCCTGTGGCCAGCCAAGGGCCACAGAGCCTTTTAAGCGCCTATGTTAAAATAAATCAGAGGAATGCACTGAATAAAGATATAGGAAGCAGAGGTTCTAACACTATGTTTCTCCCAGGTCACAGTAATGAGGATCCTGAAATCCCTTCCGGGGGATTGTGGTTGTTAGATATTAATTATTCTCCTATTTTTCAGTGGTCACTTCATTCCTCTGACATAAACAGGTCGCTCCAAACAGCCTAATTTCAAGAAGTCAACGAAGACGGTAATTCCAGAGGAAGACCGAATCCTAAAGACATTAATATCAGGAGGCCTAAATGGTTTGATATTTTGGTAAAAGATGAGGAGTCACCCGCATAAGGTAGTTTGATTGCCTCAAATGAGTTATATTGACACCCCAAAGGGGGGAGAATTTATTTGTTTTATTCCTCACAAGTAGAAGGTTGACTATAATGCCAAATATCTTATTACTGACAGTGAGTTGTCACTTACATGTCAAACTGAAATGCTTTTATTGTTACTCCAGAACCAATTAAGCTAAAAAAAAAAAAAAATGGTTCTGAAGAACATAAGTCAGTCATAAATGTCTGGTATCCACAGCTATTAATAAATGTCCTCATGATAATGAGCCCTGGAGCTTGGTCTCCCATAGCAAATGTGTCATACATTGTCTTTATATCCAAGGTGTTTAGTTAAAGGACTGATAACACAATGGGAAAGAGGGGGGCTCCGAGGAAGCCCAGGATACCTGCTTGACATGGATATCTCAAAATCATATAAAAAGAAAAAGGACATATATGTTTTTCTCATGGAATCTATTTTCCTTTACAGAACCAATATGTCCATGAGCCGGTCAACAGAACCGAGAGTCCAACATGTGTGAAACATCCAGAGAAGGAACCGTATGTGGAATCCAGGGACATCATTGATGGCCAGTCTACAGGGACAAAACCCACCAGGACAGCCAAGAACCAAAAGGTGCCCGGAGTGATCCATTTCCCGCCAAAGAACGGATGACGGCCCTGAGATGCACACATCGATCACAAACCCATTTTTGTTTTCCAAAAAAAAAAAAATTACACCCATCTGCAGGTGTCTATACCTTCTAAATATATCCACAATCCGGATCCATTTTCACAACTCGACTTACAAGGCCCAAACGAAGCCATATTTCTTCAATAAGTTGCATTGGGAAAGTCTGTCAGATGACTTCCGGCAACCGACAAATTTCCAAGGGGGGCTTTGTTATGAATTTATGAAGAAATATATTTACTATTCAATGACAGAAATGTATAATTTCAAAAAGACACGTGAACTGTGAGGTCACCATAATTGACCTTTCGAAAACCTCTAAGACACAGGAAACTCATGTATTCTAAATTACTACAACCATTCTATTCAAGGGGTTTTTACAAGCCTGTATTGAAGACAAAAAGAGAACAGGAACAATGGTAGCCTTTGTCACCAAACACAGGGTGTGTACTTATTTTTGTTGATTAGTTTGAGAAGTCCAAATTTATGAGGTGTCATCACTTGGAGGTGGTCCTGACTGGGAAGAATCCTTTGTGCTGAAGTAAAGGCTGTTTGGACAATTTACAACCATCAATACAAAAATTCTAAAGCCAACACCTTGCCCGACAAAGCCTATTATGTGAAGTCCTAGGAATTGTGTACATAGCTAAGCTATCAAAACATGAATCGGACTGTTCAAAGTCCATTTCAAAACATGATTTTAAAAATAGAGGCAAACCGACCTATGTTAAAAATATATATATATATATATTCAGAAGACAGTGAATATAAATCATTCAGAATATCTGTGAGATGCGTAGGTCACAAAAGAAAACTATGAGTTAGTATCTGATGAGTTGATGAAATCGGTTATAAAGAAAACATAATAAATATAGGGTGATTATTAATAGAATTGTTTTAGGAACAAATTAGTATTAAGATATATATATGATTATGCTATGAATATATTAGAATTTAACTATGCTAGATAAACGAATATTGATTGGATACCCAAATTATACAGGTATCCAGATAGATAAAAACTGTATGTGATGTTGATTAATATATATATATATATATATACATATAACTTGTGTCCTTTTTAAATGGACTAAATGTTTACAGATATACAATGATATGCATATATATCACCATTTTTATGCAAAGTGATTGATCAATAATTATGCTAAGCGTATTTGATAGTATGGGGTTAGTAGAATTCCCAAATATTAAAGATATAGATATTTCCACTAAAGTAAAATATACAGTATAAAATAAAATATATTACTTTACAGAGCAGCCCCAAAACACATGTGAGACCCCTGGTGGTTGAAGGCGCAATTACATTTACAACAGTTAGGCCTATAGGAAAGAGACACATACCTTTTGGGCTGAACATATTACAAATTTTATGATCTTATTGTGTGAGAGGGTATTTAAGAAGCTAGATAGATAGTGAGAAGAGACAGCTCAGGGGAACCTGAGAGCTCAGGGACCCACCCTGGGGAAGGGACACTGGGAGAGAAACATCTTCCCAGATAGACTGACAGCCATGCCTGGAAATATACTTTAAACCTCCAAGGAGATTCCTGAACCCGGTAGCTATCTTAAATCCAGACTAATAGCCATTTTGGAATGGGTAAATATGCCATGTTGATTTTATCTTGTATGTTCTCTTAAATATTGATGTATTGAATATTCTAGTATTGATAATCATTCTCCAGAATCAATAATCGCCTTTTCATAGATTTTTCTCTAATATTCAATTTTTATTATATATTACTTTTTGCATAGTTGCTTTTTATTGACAAACAAATGTCTAAAGTATTTCGCATTGTTCAACGTTGCTTACCTGCAGCATAGCAACGGCTGGGTGTGTGAAATACAGACATTCTGTTAAATTGTCAAGTATAAGGTTATTGATTCTACTGAAGAAGTTATCATGGTGATATTGTGTCCAAGGTACTACGCCCATTTTGAGGGTATTTCCATCAATTGTCAAATGTTCAAATAATGCAATCTGTATTTTAATTTCATGTAAATATTTGTTTTCTGTCAACCAATAAATGTGACTATTAAGTATGATCACTCGTCTCCGTGAACAAGTTTCGCATATATAGACTGTGTCGTATAGATTGATCTTGTATCTTAAAAATATCTTCGTTAAAAATTACTTAATAAAAATGTGCGGGAAACTTTCCTTAAAAAAGCACAACAATGCGTGCCGGCGGCAGCCCGCTCCTGCTGTGATCACACACAGAGGGAGCCCAACGGCGCATACCGCAAACTTTTCTCTCCGATTATTCAGTACACAGGCAGAAAGGCAATCTGCCTACCTAAACAAGGAAGATTGTCATTCTGTGAGGAGGGAAGGCATTGATCCTGTGTTCTTGCAAAGCAAGATCCTTGCCTTCGCTTAGTAAAAATAAAAAACACCTCCCCACAGTACACAAGCACTGGCTAGGAACACATTTAACCCTTTGATCACCCTATATGTTCACTCTTTCCAGCCAGTGTCATTGGTACAGTGACAGTGCATTTTTTTTTTGCACTGATTACTGTATTAGTGTCACTGGTCCCAAAAAATTTCAAAAGTGTCAGTGTTCGATTTTGTCTGCCACAATATCACAGTTCAGCTATAAGTCGCTGATCGCCACCATTACTAGTAAAAAATGTTTAAATGGGCGTGGCCTGGCTTGCCGAGAAGATGGACGCTTAGCTCCTCAGCTCCCGCCACCTCACGACTTCACAACTATTTGCCGGAGGTTTCAACTCGATTTTACCTACCCTACACATGGGGACTGCATCGAGGACATCATCTACCTCTCGCTCACGCTCCCCACGGAGGAATTCGGGGAACCTGAACGGCACCATACCCGAGATGTTCCGGGGCAACAGAGGTAATATGGCGCCTGCTCACTTCAGAGACACTCGGGAGCAGTCCCCCGCCCTGAATGACATTCCACTACACGCTACCCCGATCTCTTCAACCGAGACTGGGTCCCCAGACCGTGTCACTCCGGATTCCCAGCCCCAACTTAGTATACATGACCTGAGGGCCATAGCCGAAGATATCAAGGGCACTCTCTCGGCGGCCATTTCTGAATTAAGACTAGACCTTCGCGCGGTTAACGATAGAGTGGTAGCAGTGGAAAATAAAATGACATTCCAAAGCGCACAAATTCAGAAAACTACTCACTACGTGGATACCCATACCCTACAACTCCGTGACATGGCCCGGCATCTGGAAGACCTCGACAATAGGGGCAGAAGACATAATCTGAGGGTCAGAGGTCTTCCAGAGGCCGTTGAGGGGGACCAAATACTACCCTCAATTACCGGTCTCTTCAACGACCTGCTTTCCCGACCTCCCCAGACTCCGATCAACATGGAGAGGATCCACAGGGCTTTGCGCCCTAAGGGCAGGGACACTGACCCCCCACGGGACATCATTTGCTGCCTCGTTGATTTTAAAATTAAAGAAGAGATACTGCGACAAGCCAGAGGACGTCCAAACATCACAATCGCTGGGTCTACTGTCCAAATATACCAAGACCTTTCCAGTATTACTCTACAACACCGTAGAAACTTGCGACCCTTGCTAGACACCTTGCGCGCCAATGGGATCACCTACAAGTGGAAATTCCCCTTCTGTCTGGCGGCCTCCTCACAAGGCCGCACTGCACTCCTGAAAGTGCCGGAAGACTTACCCCGCTTTTGTCACGCCTTAAATATCCCTCTAGTCGCTGTGCCGGACTGGTTCTCCGATTTCCGCCGTTCTGCGGTGCACAAGGAAACAGTTCAAACCGAACCCATGGATGCGCAGACCCTGGACACCCGTCAGGACGGACCTCCATACACCGCGGACGACCGCACGACTCGCGAAACCTCGCGGCAACCCCGCAGCCCGCAATACTCGTCCTCCTCTAGGAGGTCACGCAGAGACCGCTAGGAGCGTCTCTGCCTTACTCATCGGTTCTACCACTCTGAACCGCTGAAGGTAACTTCTCGGACCGACTCTCTTCAGGACACCGGATTTCACCCCGCGATCTGAAATGGGCTACCTTGAATTAAATAGTTTTGACTCCTATACCATGCCGTAATCCACCCTTACTCCGCTAATGGTTAGCTAACCTCCACGATGGCGCGCATTCCCTTGCGCCCTTGCTAAAGGATCCTAGCCTGAATATCACCCAACGGATTGCCCGATCTCCGACGCTATGTTTGTGTTAAATGCTTTATTTGATATTTTCATTCTACTTTGATTAATATGTATCCGCATACCAGCTTCTTATGTTCACAGTCCCCCCTTTTCCACAGCCTATACCCATGCTTAACCAGGCTACAAATACAATGGCAGGATGCCTCTCCTACGTTTCTCTGAATTCTATGTTCATGCTTAAACGGACCGTCAACACCATAGGACACCATGCTACGGGGTCTCCCCTACGTCACCCCCTCTATGCCTCAGACTACAATACCCACGGTGCACTACGCTCTCTCCAGGATCACGTGCTGGCCGTCACTACGGCGCGCGGATGATGTACACATATCCTCTTCCGGCATCTACCACGATCCAAGAAACAACCAGCACGATCTACGCTATGTTGCTGCATCCTCTCTACTCCCTGACGCTCCGTTTTCAACCTGTCTGTCAACAGCATTTAAGAGGACAATAACAGGTCCTATCACCAGATCTTTAATCCACATTTTGTTTCCCAAACGTAAACGTACGCTATATCTCTATGCTGACTTTACCCTCCATCCCTACAGACTGTCCTGCTGGTGATCTCTTCTAGACTCTTGACCCCTCACCTGGATACGACGGACGGCTTGACCGCTTCCAGGATCCTACATCAACAGCCTTACAACCTGGCATCCTACATTGAATGCTCCTTCCGCTTTACATGGACTATTGATGGTATAGTTGAAATGGTTATTGCTCTGTTTCCCTAAAATACCCTTTTTGTTCTTAGAGATATTACTATATAATTAGGGCTCCTTAGGAGCGAGTTTTAATGTACACCTTCCCCTCATCAACAATTCTCAGGTTTCTGTGTTTTAGGCAAACCTCAACATTTATGTTAATTTACCACCGATGGGTACTCATAATATACTTACTGCCTCTCACCTACACGGCTGACCATTGCTTCCTCTGAAATTCGGTTTGACAACCAACACCACATCGTGCAATTAGGGAATTATTTTTCCCTACCTCTCGTTATAGTTAAGGTGATATCACGTGCACTCTAGCACCCACCTCAGACAACATTCTCCAAGCTCTTTAGCTACTATACATAACACCTCCTACTTCCCGTATTTCTCTATAGTCGTGTCCCGGCGGGACTTCACAGATTTTTTCTTTTTTTGTCTAATCTAGCCTTCTTCTCCAAGCTAAGTCAACCCCCACACAGTAGCGGTTACAGGATCCCCCTCCCTGTGGTGAGGGGAACCGCTGTTTCCGCTCTGTACATACACCGACATTTCTGACTCGAGTCAGTTAGGGATTATTCCCTCCTGCCTCTCCGGTTTTTTAGTGGTTTCAACCACACCCACCCCAGACCCGCTTGCAATATTCAACCGAATTCTAGCCCTCCGGACTACTCCTCACACGCATAATCGCCTAACCCTTTCTAACTATCGACATGCCTTCCATTAACACCACACTTGGCGAGAACGTTTCTCCCCTACATATCAAGATATGCTCAATAAATGCGCGTGGCCTTAATACACCAGAAAAACGTTCACTCCTACTCGCTTACTTACAGAAATCAAAAACTCACATTGCTCTAATCCAAGAAACACATTTCAGAGCAGATACAGTTCCTAAGCTCCACAATAAGCACTTCCCTACAGTTTACCACGCTCCCAACCAGGAAGCCAAATCCAAAGGGGTGACTATTCTTATTTCCCGTCACTGCCCTTTCCAAGTCACAGATTTTCAAAAAGACATTAATGGCAGGTTCCTCTTCCTGAAAGGAACCCTCCAGAACAGGGTGGTCACCTTCGCCAACCTATATGCTCCTAACTCCCACCAAGTCACGTTCTTCCGCACCGCGTTACATCAACTTACCGCTTTCCAGTCAGGTACCCTCATTGTTGGAGGTGATTTTAACGTTGCACTTAACCCCATTTTAGACACATCTAACGGTCACTCAACATTGACCTATAGAGCCCTACGAGCAATCAAATCACAGTTCCATGACCTACTACTACATGACTCCTGGCGTACCCTACATCCTTCTGACAAAGACTTCACCTTCTTCTCCCCTCCCCACAACCGATACTCCAGACTTGACTACCTGTTTATTACCCAAAATGATCTATCTCTTGTGTCCAAAACCTCTATTGACCCGATGTTCCTGTCGGACCATAACCCAATTTTCATGTCCTTGTCCCTCCCCGCCTTAGCAAACAGATCACCCATTTGGCGTTTGGACAACTCCCTTCTCACTGACCAAGCAAATATCCAAACCATCTCCAAACGCTTATCGCAATACTTTGAAGAGAACTCTCCAGATAATACCCCTCCCATGTCAGTGTGGGCAGCCCACAAATGTGTGATTAGAGGAACGCTCATCTCCCTGGCAGCGACCCGTAACAAAATTAGGAAGGCACGCATCGAACTTCTTACTAAAAGAATAAGCGACCTAGAACGGAAACACAAAGCATACCTTGCTGCAGAGGTCTTGGCAGAACTATCACTAGCCAGAGAGGAACTCCTTGAAGAACTCCACCTTAGATTGCGACGCAATTATGCTATCTCCAAAAAAATGTTCTACCAATTTAGAAATAAATCTAGTAAATTATTAGCCAAAGCACTCCAGTCCAAAAAAGCCTCTCACTCAATACATGCAATCAGAAACTCATCAGGCGACCCCCTTTTTAAAACGGAAGACATAGCTGACCATTTTGTGACCTATTTCTCACAACTTTATAATCTACCTGCTCACCCTCAGAACCCCCAACACCCTGATCGTGAAACTGCCATTCGAGAATTTCTACACCAATATTCCCCGACCCCGATTGCTGACACAGATGCCTCCAACCTAAACTCCCCTCTTACACTACAAGAGGTCACTCAAGCTTTGAAACAATTGAAACCAGGGAAAAGCCCCGGCCCCGATGGTCTAACAGCAAGCTATTACAAGTCCTTCCCTGACATTCTATTACCCCGCCTAGTCGTAGCCTTCAACAACTTCTCCCCAACTGATGTAGCTGTTAGAGACACCTTGGAAGCGCATATCACACTCATTCCAAAGCCAGATAAAGATCCTCTGTTGGTCTCCAACTACCGCCCTATCTCCTTACTCAACGTCGATCTAAAACTATATGCCAAGGTGTTAGCTAACCGTATATTGCCCCTCCTCCCGAACCTGATTGGCCTAGACCAGGTTGGTTTTGTCCCTGGTAGAGAAGCCAGGGACAATACCATTAAAGCGCTCAACATTCACCACTGGCTTACCTCCACTTCAACTCCTGGTTTCTTTTTATATAGCACAATACATACAAGGTTGCCGCTTATGCTGACGACATCCTACTCTTCTTATCCGACCCAATTACCACAATCCCCAACTTACTCAAGGACTTTTCCACCTTTAAAACCCTCTCCAACCTACAAATAAACTTTTCCAAATCTCAAGCACTGAACGTCTCCCTCCCGACCTCTCTGGTCTCTCAATGCAAGCTCAATTTCCCCTTCAGCTGGGCCCCCCAGGCCATTTCATATCTCAGGATTAAACTTCCTACTAAACTATCAGACCTGTATAACCTGAACTTCCTGAATGCTCTCCAGACCATTCAGGGAGACTTACACAAATGGCATGCAGGGTCTTTTTCATGGTTTGGCAGAATAGCGATCCTGAAGATGAATATCCTCCCTAGGATCTTATACCTACTACAAGCTATTCCAATTATCTTACCCCAATCCTTCTTCTCAACATACCAACACATGTGTAGAACCTTCATTTGGAAAGCCCAACCCCCGAGGATTAGCTGGGACCGCTTAACTCTTCCCAAACTTCTAGGTGGCCTTAGTCTCCCAGACATTCGTAAATACCATCTGGCATGCCACCTTTCTAGAGTAGTGGACTGGCATGTCCATAAACCACATAAGGATTGGATACACTTAGAACAGACTTTCTCCCCAGTCCCTCTGGCCCACTTACCATGGATCCCTAGATCACAAAACCCCAAACCTCTCTCCTCCCATCCATTGATCAACGCAACTTTGCTTTCCTTCCACACAGCCTGCACTCACATGCAACTTGTTCCGACATATGGCCCCATGACTCCTCTAACGGACAACCCTGACTTCCCACCGGGCCTGACCCTGAAAACACCTCTACCAAATGCTCCCGACAATCCCCCTCGAGCCCGCGACTTCTTCCACAATGGAGATCTTTTACCGTTTCCCACGATACCCTCTTCTTTCCCGGACTATCACTTCCCCTTCTTCAAGTTTCTGCAACTCCGACACTTTTTCTACTCATCGACCCAAAACCCACATTGGCATAGACAATACGCACCTTTTGAGACTCTCTGCCTGAGCTCTGACCCCCAAAGACACATTATCTCCGTTACTTATTCCATGTTGTTCTCAACACACTCCAGAGATAATGACAAATTGACCGGGTGGTGGGAATCCCAACTAGAAATTGACCTGTCTCCTGAAGACTGGGACCGCATTTTTCATCACATACACAAGGGCTCCATAAACGTCTCCTCCCAAGAGAATAGATACAAGCTTTTCTCTAAATGGTACAAAATTCCAATTATTCTAAACAAATTTCAACCTAATGTATCTCCGTTGTGCTGGAGATGCAACTCAGCCCCTGGAACTCTATTACACATCTGGTGGGAATGCCCACGCCTACAGGCCTACTGGATGGAAATTCACCGTCTAATTTCCCAGATCACCACTTATACCCCCGACTTCACCCCTGCTCAATTTCTCCTGCACCATACCTCCATCCCCCAAAGGGTGTATAATAAATCACTGATGATTCACCTCATTAACGCAGCAACCCAATGTATCCCAATACACTGGAGATCTACAACAATCCCCACGATAACGGAATGGATACAGCGCACTGATAAAGTATCTGAAATGGAAAGCCTTATACACCAAGCCACTGATACACCGAATAACTATGGGACTACGTGGGCATGCTGGACACACTTCAGGGAACAAACCTCTCCCCCCAACCAAACCTTTAATACACCCCCACTTCCCTAAACCCCACAGTACCTATATCCTTCAATGACCACCCCGTTCTCCTGTACCTAACCCCTATGCCACGGATTGTTCTCGTTCTCCACTTCTACTTCCTTAAGCCCCTTGAGGATCCATCCAAGCTACATTCCACCTACAGTGACTCACCTACATCTCCTGTCCCTTCCTTGCATCCCTGATGGTGACACACACAGAACCACCTTATTGCATTGGGTTCCTTATTCTTAAGTGCCTCCGTTGCTTCCTCCCGACTCTTATCTTCCTCAGAGTAACCTTCCCCCTCACACAGTTAGTTCCCCTTAGGGGTGTGTGGGGATAGGTGAAATCCGAAGCAACATACTGATACAGCCTCTCACACCCATTGCGACCCCCCTATTGCGCAGACTCCCAGTTACGTGACTGCTGCGCTCCTACATATCACACATTACTACCACTTTCCAATACAGACTTGTTATAGACCACCACGAAAGCACTATCAATGGCAGCCTCCCTCCTCGAGATTCTATTCGGGGCTCCTGTACGTACCACATGGCGTACCTCTCCTTAGTGAACACTATAATTAACCAACACGTTCTATGCAATACCCCACTCTGATTTTTGTTCGAGGTCTCTCTTGAAGGCGTTCCCATGACCTGCCAACTGCTAACCACTTCCTTAAGACCTGAAAACGGTACCCACGTTCTTCCCATCACTCACAACTTGTCCCCTTGTGAAGTAAGTGGGGCAGTAATACTCTATTCTACAGTTATGAACGCCATACCCCCCCCCACCCCCATAGACCCTGTTGGACTCACTTGCCACCTTCCATTCTATACTCCGTACTAAAAGTTCACCTTTATAGTGACCTACACAGAATCTTAGATAACCTTTGTCCCTGGTTGTTTTACTCGTCGAGCACGCATATGCTTCATATATACATGCTAGGTTTATACTCTGTTATATATAATGGTGTTATTTTAACTCTGATGTTGTCATCACCCGGATCTGTACGGGTTGCTTGTTTTATTTTGTTGTATACTTGTAAAACTTTAATAAAAATTTCATTGAAAAAAAAAAAAATGTTTAAATAAAAATATTCCAGTTTGTGGATGCTATAACTTTTGCGCAAACCAATCAATATACGCTTATTGAGATTTTTTTTTCCCCAAAAATATGTAGCAGAAAATTGGCCTAAATTTATGAAGAAATTCAATTTTTTACTTTTTTTTTTAGGATATGTTTTATAAAAAAGTAAAACAAAAAGAAACAGAAAAAAACTGAAAGTAAAACATTTTTTTTTCTAAATTGACAGTCTTTTTGGTTTATAGTGCAAAAAATAAAAAAAAACGCAGAAAGCTCTATTTTTGGGAAAAAAAAGACATACATTTTATTTGGGTACAGCGTCACACAACAGCACACTTGTCAGTTAAAATAACGCAGTGCCGCATCACAAAAAAATGACATGGTCATGAAGGGGGGTAAATCTTCCAGAGGGCCAGTGGTTAAAAACAAATTGAAATCTTTAAAAGGGGTACAAATAAACATAAAAAAAAAATACAATAACATGGTGCATGAATATGCACACCCTTAAACTCATACTTTGTTGAAGCACCTTTTGGTTTTAAGACAGCATTCAGTCTTTTGGGGTGGGAGTCTATCTGCATGGAATGTCCTGCCTTGGGAATCTTTGGCAAGTCTTTCTTGCAAAAGCACTCCAAATCTGTCAGATTGTGAGGGCATCTCATGTGAACAGTCTACTTCAGGTTTCCACACAGATTTTCAACTGGATTCAGATCTGGACTCTAGCTAGGCCAATCCAAAATTTTCAATGAACTTCATCTCTACTGTATATATGTTTTTATTCTTATTTACTCTGAGATCACTGTACATTGTTGTTCAATGCACAAACAAAATGGGAACACAATGGGGCTGATTTACTAAGATGATTGCGCTGCACCGGTTTATACCACAATTGGTGCACCAGATAAATTATTATTTAAGCGTATGAACCGGCGCACACATAAGCGCAACACATAATATAACGGCGCACAGCGATAATAGCGCCGTTATCATTAACAGTCCATTCACACACGGGCAACACGACTTCCAGCGCGACTTACAACATGACTTGGGGCGACTTTACAACACGACTTGGGGCGAATTACAACACGACTTTAAGTCACCCCCAGGCCAGGCGACTTTAATTAAAAAAAAAAAAAAAATGACATGGGTTCCCCTCCAAGAGCATACCAGGCCCTTCAGGTCTGGTATAGATATTAAGGGGAACCCCGCGCCCCCCAAAAAATGGTGTGGGGGTCCCCCTCAAAATCCATACCAGGCCCTTCAGGTCTGGTATGGATATTAAGGGGAACCCTGTGCCAAAAAAAAATGGCGTACCATTTCACAAAAAAAGTGACAAAAGAGTTAAAAATGACAGGAGACGGTCTTTAACAATTCCTTTATTAAAGTCTTCTTTCAAGCATCACACAGCAGGAGCCTCCCATTGCGCGGAGCGGCCCAATAACGAAGAAGAAACGCCGTGGAGGAAGATGCCAGACGAGAACACCGAAGCAAGAAGCAGAGGATCGGAGGAAGAAGAAGATGAATAAGAACAGAAGCGTCACACAGCGGGAGCCTCCCATTGCGCGGAGCAGCCCGATAACGAATAAGAGACGCCGTGGAGGAAGATGCCGGATGAGAACACCGGAGCAAGAAGAAGCAGATGGGAGGAAGAAGAAGATGGAGGAAGAAGATGAAGAAACCGAAGGATGAAAAAAGGAAGAAGGAAGAAGACCAGAAGAAAGAAGACTTTAATAAAGGAATTGTCAAAGACCGTCTCCTGTAATTTTTAACTCTTTTGTCACTTTTTTGGTGAAATGGTAGGGGTACCCCCTTACCATTGCACACAGGGGGGGAGCCCGGGATCTGGGGGTCCCCTTGTTAAAGGGGGCTTCCAGATTCCGATAAGCCCCCCACCCGCAGACCCCCACAACCACTGGCCAGGGTTGTGGGGATGAGGCCCTTGTCCTCATCAACATGGGGACAAGGTGCTTTGGGGGGACCCCAAAGCATCCTCCCAATGTTGAGGGCATGTGACCTGGTACGGTTCAGGAGGGGGGCGCTCTCTCGTCCCCCCCTCTTTTCCTGCGGCCTGCCAGGTTGTGTGCTCGGATAAGGGTCTGGTATTGATTTTGAGAGGGACCCCCACGCCATTTTTTTTTGGCACGGGGTTCCCCTTAATATCCATGCCAGACCTGAAGGGCCTGGTATGGATTTTGAGGGGGACCCCCACTCCATTTTTTTTTGGCGCGAGGTTCCCCTTAATATCCATTAAACAGACATAAAGGGCCTGGTATGGAATTTAACGTATTTTTTTTCTTCATTTTTTTAATTTCTTAATGCTAACATGACCTGTGTTCAAATAGCCTTTAAAAAACCCATAGAAGTGAACCAGAGCAAAAAAAAAAGAAGAAGTCAAGTTGAGATGTGCGTCTGTTCAACTTATGCAAATGAACCTACGTGGCTTGACATTTACTAAGATTTTGCCGGCGCAGTGAACCAGAGCACATGAACGGGCGCAAATGCCGCTCGTGCATGCGCAGTACATAAATTGACCTAGCGCAGTTACCAGTGTATTTGCAGGCGCAGCAAGCCTGCTCAGAGAAAGTTAGTTTTCGGTTCTATTTTGGGCATATTTGTTAGTTGGACAGTCATATCTATACTTCCTTACATCACCTCCATAATATTGCCACTTCCAGCTTCTTTTATTTTCTGAGTTGAAGAATGCTTGCGCCAGGTCTATAGCGGCGCAGAGATCGTGGCCGCCCATGCGCCAGCAACATGATAGTAAATGGGGAATTGCGCTGTGTTACAGGCGCAAATGCTTTGTGAATACGAAAACGGCCTCTGCGCGGGGGTGTGCGCCGCAACTCATGGCGCAAATGCTTGGTAAATCAGCCCCAATGTGTGCAATGTATACAATGAACAAAAGTATACCCTTTAGCAGAGAAGTTGAGAATCACTCTCACTGAGTGCGTGCACGTCCATAACTGCAGTCTGCTCACATAATTTGTAATAAAAACATCTTTGCCATTATGAAGCTTCCCTTCAACCACTTTGCATATTATTTTATATATACTGTTATATATACTGTGATTCTGTACTTGCCAAATATGCTGCAGAAATCTCCCTCCACTGAATCTGGGTGCAATCATTTTAACTGTGGGCAGCTGAAGCTGCTGCCTGTTCACTTCCTGGATTTACACAGACACACAGAGGCACACCTCCAGCTCTACAGCTCTCATTGGCCCTCTTGAGACTCATCCCCATTCCCTTCCTGGCAAACTCTCACAAGAGTGAGAGAGAGCGCTGTGGATGATGTCATAAGCCTAGGCTAATGACCATACAAGAAACATGAAGTATATTGTATAAGGTATTTACTGGCAGAAAAAAAGGGCAGAAGATTTAATAGATGGAAAGTTGAAAAAATGACTGAAGTTCCGCTTTAACCTCACAGGCGGTATGATTATGTCAGATTTTTGATGCTCAAAGCGGTACAATGTTTTGCATGGAAATTTGGCGTTTTATATTGTAGGCCTGTAATTCTTAAGCATAACTCACTTAAATCTGTCCAAACAAGAGTCTAGTAGACATCCCGGGTATGATAAAGTTTGAAACACAAAATCATAAATTATAATATAATAAATAACTATACATAATTATAACAAATAATAATATAATAATAATAAAATTCAATATTGTAATCAAATCAAAAACACAGAAATTTGCTCAGTTGCAGAATTGTCGCTGTCATTACTTTCAGTGTTTGATGACGAATTTCCCCACAAATCACTATCGCTCAATTCTGCAAGTGATTCCAATTTATTATCGCTGTTTTCTAGCTGGTCTAAAACCGCTTTTCACGTAAAGGGACACTTTTTGGTTGCTATGGACAATCTCAAGTTTCCAGGCAGAAAGAACAGTATATATATAATATAAAACTGCATGCAGGGCACTGGACAAACCACTGGGGACAAAAGGGATGTGAAATAATGTAATACAGTAATGTAATCTGTAAGATTACAGTGTACTGTATGTATTGTGTGTTTTTCACTTTTTGAATTTGGCGCTGTGCTCCTTCCTCGTGTGTTGCAATGCTCGCAGGGAATGGAGCTTGGCACAGTGATAAATCGAGTGGACACAGTGGGTAGAAATCGCAGGGTATACAGGTTTTATATAGCGCCAACAGTTTGCGCAGTGCTTTACAACATGAGGGCAGACATTACAGTTACATTACAATTTGGTACGAGAGTAATTAGAGGGCCCTGCTCAATAGAGCTTGGGTTACCACTTTTGGTACTGAAAATTCACCCCGAGCCATACTCGGGAATACCGTCAGGGAGGTTAAGCAAGTAAACAGCAGAAATGTGCCAATTATTTTCTGGTTGCTTTGTCCTTGCTCTTTTAGTACATTGGGTCCAATTAATCTTCCATGTATGCATACAGTATGTGCTTACCATATATACAGAACCATTTTTGGCACTGTCAGAATGTGGGCCCATATAAATGTAGCACTACTCCCATAGGAGCCGCTGGTATTTTGACCAGGTCTTTCTAAATTTCAGCCCCACAGCCAGGCACAATATTTCCTGCAGCCAGGTGCACGCACACTTCCACTCATTTCTTCAATGATCAGTCTAGTTTTTGTTTTTGGAGAACTTGGATAGGGTTAGGGTAGAGTTGGGATACTCCAAGCATAAGAACTATGTACACTGAGGACTCTGTTTCTTCCTTGAGCAAGCTTTAAATTAAGTCTAGGCAATGACTCGGTTTCTTCCTTGAGCAAGCTTTAAATTAAGTCTAGGCAATGACTCGGTTTCTTCCTTGAGCAAGCTTTAAATTAAGTCTAGGCAATGTAACAAATGATAGACTTCAGCTGTTAGCAGAGCTTTTGCGCCATAGATAAAATACATTTTAAGTAGGAGCCTTTCTTGGACAGCATGGCATTCTCCACTCTGGGAGAAGACCCAGAACTCTGTGGGTTCTAAGAATAAATACAGTCACCTATCTTGCCTTCAGAGCCCGCCCCTCTGGGATAGGCCAGGCCTTGATCCATGTTTATGCTACCATCTACATAGCTTCACACCTACATTTCAGAAACGTTTCCAGTCTCCTGGACAAATTGGAAGCTTATGCAGACTGGCAGCAGTAGTGCACACAGATAGATCTAGCTAGCAGATTGTGGCTGCACTGATTGCAGTGAACCAGAATATGCCTAACAGAAATTATTTTGTGGCAACTAAATGTACCTATCAAAACAAACCTAAAGCTAACCTATCTAATACCTAGCACCACAGCTGATCAAGGATCATGGTAAAGGACCAATCACACCTGTCCCTTTGCCATGTAATAAGCTAATCACATATAAACAGACTTAACCGGTTATCAGCAGTCCTTTCCTCCCAAGCTGTGTCTGTGGAAGGAAAGGAGAGCCATTACCTGGTAAGACTGTCAGTACATCTTCAATTTTAAAGCGGAAGTAAACCCATCGATTTAACAGTTTAAAAAAAAAGGCATGCCGGGAATGCTAACTGCACATTGGCTGTGCTCTCAACCAAACAGCCAAACCATCCAATGGCTGGTGTCATAAAGGATCACATGTGCAGCACTGTGGCAGTTGAAGATTAAACAGAGGCAAAGATGGCGGCTTCCTTGGCTGAAAACGATAGGGGGGTTTACTTCTACTTTAAGTGCAAATAACAGTCAATGTATACAGGTTCAGGTGGGAAAAACCTGAACCAATTCATCACAAGTTCATGTTCTATAAGGCCGTCATTAAGTGGAACTTCCCACCTAAGCTGCCTTTGATACTAGATTTGCTTCGATACATCTATCAAAAGTGGTGACATCCCACCGTAGACTAACTTTCTTTTCCATATTGTGGCCCAATTTCCTCATAAGACTTTCAAGATTGCAAATGTTCTTAGTGTTCTCAATACTAAAAACTTCATCCACAATTATCTCTCTTTGTGCAACAAATGTGACAATCTCCATGACTGCTGAAGAGTGAATAGGATACTAAAAAAAATGAATGGATAGGTGATACTCTTGCGCTGTCTGCTGGGACTGACTAGGTATAAATGCAACCAACTGCGGCAGACACCGTTCAGCTAATCCATGGCAGATATATTAAATGATAAAAATTTGCCAGGCATTGGCCATTTATTCACTGGTTATGGTGAAGTGTACCATCACTCATCCATCATCCTACGATTGTCCGACGCACCATCACTTTTTGATTGCTATTTGTGCCTAAGGTAGCACACTTTTTTTAGTTTATTGCACTTATTCACTTTTCTGTTTGCACATCAAGTTTTTCACTAATTTACTGTGCAGTTCATTTATATTGCGATTTATTGATTTGTTGTGGGAATATTCACACCATTGACTGTTATTTGCACTTGCACTTTAAATGGAAGATTTTATATTTGTCACTATCACTAGTCACCTTACAGCGCAGCACCACCATTTTTACCATTTACTATATCTGCCAAGGATTAGCTGAACGGTGTCTGCCGCAGTTGGTTGCATTTATACCTAGTCAGTCACAGCAGACAATGCAAGAGTATCACCTATCCACTGTCAGTACATTGTTCACACTGATAATCAGGGCACTGATCATCAGTGCCCTGATTATCAGTGCAGCCTATCAGTGCCCATCAATGCCGCCTATCAGTGCCCATTAGTGCCTCCTATCAGTGCCACCTATCAGTACTCATCAATGCTGCTCATCAGTGCCCATCAGTGCAGCCTATTAGTGCTGCCTATAAGTGCCACCTATTAGTGCCTCTTCATCAGTGCCTCCTCAGCAGGACTCTGAGCTGAGAGCATTTCTCTCATACAGCCCAGAGCCTGCAGTCTGATGATAAAATTCAGCTGCCGGGCTTCACACTTCCCATGGTGCACACACAGGAGGGGTGGGAGGAGTAGGAGCAGATCAGCCTTTTCCTCTCCAATCTGTGTGAGGAAGGAGGGGGAACTGTCATTGCAGGTTCTGGGCTGTATGAGAGAGACAATCTCAGCTCAGAGCCCTGCGGCTAGCAACCCCCTCGACAGTGGCGGAATGCCAGGGCCCGGATGCAAGTGAGACCTTTGAGACTCTGGTAGTTCTGCTACTGCCTAGCATCTATCTAGGTGGGTGCTACATAAATATACTGAATATGCTTGATACTGATTTTTTTTTTTAGGTGCACAGGTTAGTATGTGTTTATTTGTGTGGTCACCAAGCAGTGATGTGCTACATTATAATTGTGCCAATGGATAGTTTTATGCATTTATCCAGGACACAGTCACAAAACACACTAATACTGAAGAGTTAACATATATTGACTATTATAATCTTGCTTCCACGGCTGCAAAATGAATCCATCATCTGACACCTTTCATTTTAATTTTAACCCAAAACATATACTAATCTTTAATTTATAACAATTCAGCAGTGCATGAATTTCATTAAATTACGAAGACCTAGAAGAGAGGCGTTGTTTTGATTCTGTGAGACACACTTAATATCATATTTGCTCACTGGGTTGAATAAAGATAGCTTCACAGCTCTGCGCTGTAGTGTCATGCAGAAAATGAGTTTAGATTTTGTACTTTCAAATAAATTTGTGGCTTCCGACTGTTTCCTCTCACTGGAAATTAAACTCAATATGTAATCTCTGTGTTAATTTATATTATTAATGTACTACAGGCATTTAATAATCTATGAAGCCTCAGCAAAAAGGTACTCAGTATAGTGTTAGATTCTATAGTAAACTATATAAAATGTACAGGAACTCTAACTAGTAATTTATCAGGGTTGTGTTATGCTCTGAAAACCTTAAAAAAAAAAAAAAAACGTAATGACATCAGAAACAACAATAGTTGCTGCAAATGTATAATGCCTTTTGGCGGGTATAAATTTTGGACAGGAAAGTAATTCCCTATAATTTCACAGCACATGCTGCAACACTTTTCAGAATACACGTGAGACACTTTTGAAAAATCTGTCTGTGTCAGTTTTTCTCTCTGTATGCCAAAAGAGAGTTGGTCTTAATTAGGTCTACATTTGTAAGAAGCAAACTGTTGGTATTTTATTTAGAATTTGGCCACAATGAAAAAGTGATACATCTTAGACTTATCTGAATTTGGTGCACGAGTCGCTGTCAAAACAAAGAATGTTGCATGTGCTCATGAATTTGGCGCAATACGTTAACAAGAGGGTTTAAAGAGGAAGTAAACCCTAATGGGTTTACTTCCTCTTGGTTTCCCTGCAAAGGTAAAGCATAATGGACTACTATGCATCACATAGTAGTCCATTATGTGTCACTTACCTGACACAGGAGCCAGCGAAGTCACCGCTGTCCCCTTGTGTACAGAGCCTCCATCTTCTTGGTGGGTCTCGCGCCTCCGGCGCTGTCATTCGACGCCGCCGCAATGACGTCACTCCCGCGCATGCGCATGGGAGCCGCCACTCGCGGCATATCGCCGTTGAGAGCGGCTCACGCATGCACCGTAGACAGCGGTGCCTGTCTTTTGGCAAATATCTCATAAACCATGTAGGTTTAGGAGATATTTCTTTGACCTACAGATAAGCCTTAATCTAGGCTTACCAGTAGGTCCAAGTGGTTTGTAAGGGTTTACAACTACTTTAATGCAAGAAAAATGGTGAGGCAAGTTTAAAATCTCCCCCCCCCCCTCCATTGTTTCTCAATCACCACTGAGTGTCTTTGGATCCACAAATGTGTTTTTGTATCTTATATGTACTACTTAATATTCTTAATCATTTTGAAACAAAGAGGAGTGTGGAAAGTTTTACAGTCATTTTGTGATTACTGTAGCCAGTTTTAACATAGAATATGCTTGTCACATGTTATTTATGTGCTGTCTAATACTTTGGTATGCCTACTTTGTCAATGATATTTATTATTACTAATAATATAGTATTATTTCTGTTGACCCATTAAATATCGTATTATATAATAATAATACTTTATTTGGTGACTTGTATATCTACCTTTGTAATGATTTTTCAGGTAATTATTCAGTGATTTTATCCAATGGAATGGGGTGTACAGGTCAATGTTTAAACAGTTACATATATAATTTGAGCCAAGTGCACAGAGCTCAAATAGACTGCCTGTCCTCTCTTTGTGTCTGGCTACAATAAGCACAGTCAATCAAGGCTTCTTGAGCCCCATAGGAAAATAGAGCCTTGACTGATGGGGGCATGGCCAGGTGCAGGACAATGTGGCTGAGTGGTCACCAAGGATTGGTTGTTAGGGGGGATGGAGGCTGGGCCTGAGCTCGGTAAATGTATTGCCCTAGGGAATTCTGGGTCTTTCAAAAAACGTGGTTGGAAGAGCTGCCCACCCTCCCGCCCCTTTTTTCTATGGTATGTCACAGCTTGCTGCAGTTTCTTGACCTTGCCAGCATAAAATGGCTGTAATGG
>CM053026.1:205890100-205940162 GCA_028564925.1 Lithobates sylvaticus
ATTCAAGGCCTCCAATATGTCATTTGGAGAAATGTTGGAGATGGTGGACATATTAAAGAGGAGCGACTATGATGGGAAGTATGGGCCTTACCTCAACCCCAATGTCCGCAAGGCCAAGATCATGTCTAAAGTTGTGAGAAGGCTGTACAATCAGTTTGGGGTACAACGATCCAAGGAGCAACTGAGGAAACGCTGGTCAGACCTGAAACTGAGGGAGGCTGATCAGTACAGAAAGATCAAGCGAATTCTTCAAAAAAGTAAGTAGTTGGGTTTTGTGTTTGATTTCTTGCTTGCATACTGCTCCATTGTGGTTTTATTTTTACAAAGTTGTACATTCCAAAATGGCCACTTTCAGGTTCGTCTGTGCATTCGATCGTACTCAGCTTCGATCTTTCTGCCAGTGTCATGTTCGTGTGTGTCCATTCGATCGTACTCAACCTCGATCGTTCGGCCACTTATAATACGATGTTTGGTGTTTTTTTTTTTTGGGGAAAGGAAGTTTGTTCTCACTAGAAATGTCATCAAGAATGTAAAGCCAATTTATTCAATGTAAAGGAGAGGTCACCCAGTAGCTGTTTACCCATCTGGACTCTAGAGCACTAGTGCTGGGACACCCAAACCCCCTTTTTCTTAGGCTTTTCCACACATGTGCTCCAGTGGATACTAGAGGGGTGTCTCCATCACACAAACTTCTACCAAAAAGCTAGTCAGTTTAGCACCTTTACAAAGTGACTACATTCATGTAGTTGGCATTTGTAACTGGCCAAACTAAAATAGTGTCCGTCAGTTTCAAGCAATGTTTGTCATTTCCTATTTCTGCCCTCAATAGATTGTGTTGCTAAATCTTCCTTTTGTACATTCTCATAGGGGAGCGAAAACTTGGGCCGTCTGAGGAAACCCCAAACCAACACCTCCCAAAAAAGGGGAAAGAGCAGAAGCAGAGGAGGAGGAGGAGGAAGGAGAGATCATCGAACTTGGAGAAATTGTCACCACAACAGGTGAGTGCGGGAGAACACAGCTACTGGTAAGCTAATCCATGTATGGCTGCCTCATTTCCAACACCCCATTTTTGTTTGTTTGTGGTTTTTAGGTGACGTGGATGTTGTGGAAGAAAAATCGCACTTTACCACAGAGAGTGCCCACGTACTGATCGGAGAGATAATGGTCTGCAATAGAGATCTAGATTACATAAAGCAAAACATCAATGATGTTCAACAAAAATTGAAGAACATCATTGATGTTTTAGGAAAAATATGAAAACGCACCAAGTAATTAACACACATTTGTGCCAGCTTCTGAACACATTTGCAACTTAAAAACTGTGTGAAATTTGGAACATGCACACATTGTGTCCACATGTGCTAGCTCCCATCATGGTGGATGAATGGACGTTTTTTTGGGGGTGCAACCACTTTACGAACTACGAAAGTGGTTGTGGTGAAGGGGTTGCACCCCCAAAAAACGTCCATTCATCCCCATGATGGAAAATGGCACTTTTGAAGCTTCTAGGCATGTGTTTTACCATCTAATGACCATTTTCAGACCCAAATTGTGTGCATGTTCTAAATTTCCACTTTCCGGGGGTGACCCCCCCATGTGATGAAGGCAAGATCAAACACACTTTGAACATATAGTCATGTCTGATCTTGTCTTCACTTTACAAAGTTGAACTTTCCTAGTTCATAGGTTCTGTTTAGCTCCATGCCTGGTTTTACCAATTGCGGAATGTTTGTAAACAATGTTGTAAATAACCAAGATGTTGTCAGTTTTGGCGTGAAGATTGTAAACGCACTTGTGAATGTTTTCCAAGTAAACTTTTTTATTTTTCTAAATGTGTGGCTTCCTTATTTAAAAAACACAATGCATTATGTATGTAAAATGTAAAGGATATGGGGGGCAATGGGTGTTATTTACTAAAGGCAAATCCACTTTGCACTGCAATTTTCTTTCCCAGGGAACTTTTTCAATGCACTTGTAGAGCATAGCGGATTTGACTTATGTAAATGACACCCACAGTGCTTTGTACGAAAACACGGAGCACAGCATTTTTGAGAATACACACATGTCAGACCTGGTGATGAAAAGGAGTATTTTGGGTGTCAGTTATGCAGGACAAACCTTCTCTAGACCAAAGATTAGGTACCAAACACACAACATGAGAATCATCTTTTTGGGAAGAAGAGACTGTTACCTCCTTTTGCCCAGAAAGTGCATTCCCACTGTCGAAGGCAAAGGGAAAAAATGTCAAGGTAAAATAAGCTAAAAAGAAGACTGAAATGACAAGAAATCAGAGGTTGGTTTAAAATATCAGATTTATTTAAAAATGCCTCTCACACATCGTCAGGCAGAGCAATGGCCCCCCTACCCACAAAGTACTCCATATATTGCTCGCGGACCACGCGGGCATTTAGAGGGGGCAAGCCTGGACGTGCCACTTGAAGGGCTGTGAGGTCCGCATTTGGAGGGCCCTCCACATCTGGGCCAACGGGCACCACATAGTTCCTGTTATGTCTTTTGAGGAAGTTGTGCAATATGCAACAGGCAAGAACTATGTGGTTCAGTTTGTATTCCGCCAAGTTAAAAGCCGTCAGGAACAGGCGGAAGCGGCTGGCCAGGATGCCAAAAGTGTTCTCCACCACTCTTCTGGCTCTGGACAGCCTGTAGTTGAAGACCCTCTGGTCTGGGGTGAGGGTCCTCATCGGGAACGGCCTCATCACATGGGGAGTCAACGCAAACGCTTCATCTGCGACAAAGACGAAGGGGAGTCCTTCGGCATTCTCCTCTGGAGGTGGCAAGCACAGACTGCCACTTTGGAGACGCCAGTAGAACTCCGTGTGCGTAATGGCACCACCATCCGAGATCCGGCCGTTCATCCCCACGTCCACATACATAAACTCGTATGTTGCCGACACCACCGCCAACATCACTACACTATTAAACCCTTTATAATTATAATAGTAGGACCCCGAGTTGGGCGGTGGGACGATGCGGACGTGTTTCCCATCAATTGCCCCTCCGCAGTTAGGAAAGTCCCAACGGCTGGCAAAGTGGGAGGCCACAGTCTGCCATTCCTGTGGCGTGGAAGGGAACTGTGGAGTGAAACAAGCAAAAAAAATTAGTCACTTTGCACATAAACATTGCAAGCAGATTAGACAATCAACATCTTGGAACAAGAGCATTGTATAAAATTGGAGGCAGGAAAGTATTTGCACAGAAAAGTAGAGGCTCCCCTTCACAGATTACTCACCCCCCATCAATCCCCCCACTTCTGATGGGCCATTGGCAATAACTAGGGTTTTGGGGGGGGGGGTGGACAGGTAACCCTCTGCACTTCATTGATTGGCAAATGGCTCAATAATGTGTGCTAGTTTGGCCACACCCTCTGTACTTAACACTATTGGCAGCCCCCAGGAAAGATAAAATAACATTTCAACCCCCCCCCCCAAAAAAAGACAGGCACATTGTGACATTATGAAATTACCAAGCAAGCTAATAGGAGGGAAAGAAGACAAAAAAATAGGAAATGGAATGTATGGAGGCAGCCCCTTGCACTACATGCTTTGCTGAATTCATCCCTAAAGATGCCCACTATAAAGAGGTAGGTATATAGTGTGTATGGACCTTGGGAAAGCCAGCAGATAAAGGATTGGTACCATCTGACAGAGCAGTTGGGGGAGGGGGTTCCTAATGAGTTTGCCCCCCCCCCCACCAAAAAAATAAAATTAAAAAGGGGCTCTACATGAAGTAAACCACACAGCAAACATTTGTGCATATTTTAGGGGGTGTTTGGGGGCAAACAATACTATGCAGCAGACAAAAGACATTGATTAAGTTACTAGGCCATAGGTGTCTATTGGGGCAGAAGAGCATGCTGGGGAGGTAAGTGAAGGGAAAAATGCATGAAGGAGAAAAGGGGCACAGCATATTAGAGCATATTGCAATCATGGTAATTAGGGAAGGAGGTCAAAAATAGAAGACATTAGCAAACAGAGCATACATAGAAGGGAATAGTCAAGTAGAAATGTTACCTTAATATAGTCCTCCTGCAGGACCTGAATGATGGCAGAACAGGTCTCTGGAATAATGATTCCCAGGGCCTGGGGAGAGATACCTGAAGAGAACTTCAAATCCTGAAGACTTCTCCCTGTCGCCAAGTACCTCAACGTGGCAACAAGCCTCTGCTCCGGAGTAATGGCTTGTCTCATGCAGGTATCCTGCCGACTGATAAAGGGGGTCAGCAAAGCCAAAAGACGGTGAAAATCGGGGTCCGTCATCCTGAGAAAGTTCCTGAAATCATCAGGATTATTCTCCCGGATCTCACGAAGCAAAGGCATGTGCGAGAATTGGTCACGCTGAAGCAACCAATTCTTGGTCCACATACTCCTCGTCACTCTGTTCATGGACGGGTCTTGGCTCAAAGCTAAAAGCCCGACACCAATTCCGCGTACAGCATGAACTCGGCGACGAGTACGCACGGGAAACATCGCTCACAAGGTCACAAAAGGTCGGCTGGTCAGAACGGACAAACAGAAAGCACCGATAAACAGCAAGGCCTGAAAGAACGAAATGAATACCAGCAACGAGCAGACAATAAGCAGTGCAAATCAAAGCGTCCTATATCAAGATATAGGCCGCAATGACCAACAAATGCGAACTGACTACACGCACTAATAAACAGATACGCACGACAAGCACAAACTGAAGAGCAGTAACGATCTGAGTCAGAAAACTGAGAAGCGCGAATCTTAAGTCACCAAACTTCGACTAACTCTCGATAAACACGGGATCAGCAGAAGGAGCCCAACGGGTGCCTATTTTAGGGGGTGTTTGGAGGCAAACAATACTATGCAGCAGACAAAAGACATTGATTAAGTTACTAGGCCATAGGTGTCTATTGGGGCAGAAGAGCATGCTGGGGAGGTAAGTGAAGGGAAAAATGCATGAAGGAGAAAAGGGGCACAGCATATTAGAGCATATTGCAATCATGGTAATTAGGGAAGGAGGTCAAAAATAGAAGACATTAGCAAACAGAGCATACATAGAAGGGAATAGTCAAGTAGAAATGTTACCTTAATATAGTCCTCCTGCAGGACCTGAATGATGGCAGAACAGGTCTCTGGAATAATGATTCCCAGGGCCTGGGGAGAGATACCTGAAGAGAACTTCAAATCCTGAAGACTTCTCCCTGTCGCCAAGTACCTCAACGTGGCAACAAGCCTCTGCTCCGGAGTAATGGCTTGTCTCATGCAGGTATCCTGCCGGCTGATAAAGGGGGTCAGCAAAGCCAAAAGACGGTGAAAATCGGGGTCCGTCATCCTGAGAAAGTTCCTGAAATCATCAGGATTATTCTCCCGGATCTCACGAAGCAAAGGCATGTGCGAGAATTGGTCACGCTGAAGCAACCAATTCTTGGTCCACATACTCCTCGTCACTCTGTTCATGGAAGGGTCTTGGCTCAAAGCTAAAAGCCCGACACCAATTCCGCCTACAGCACGAACTCGGCGACGAGTACGCACGGGAAACATCGCTCACAAGGTCACAAAAGGTCGGCTGGTCAGAACGGACAAACAGAAAGCACCGATAAACAGCAAGGCCTGAAAGAACGAAATGAATACCAGCAACGAGCAGACAATAAGCAGTGCAAATCAAAGCGTCCTATATCAAGATATAGGCCGCAATGACCAACAAATGCGAACTGACTACACGCACTAATAAACAGATACGCACGACAAGCACAAACTGAAGAGCAGTAACGATCTGAGTCAGAAAACTGAGAAGCGCGAATCTTAAGTCACCAAACTTCGACTAACTCTCGATAAACACGGGATCAGCAGAAGGAGCCCAACGGGTGCCTGACGTGGTGCTGAACTTCCCTTTTCTAATCTCGTGGACGACGACTTACGTCACGACGTTCTTGCAGACCGGATATTCCGACAACGTAGTCCGACCGTGTGTACGCAACACCAACATCGGACAAAGTACGACGGACAGAATCCGACCGACCTGGTCCGCGGATTGTCCGACCGTGTGTATGGGGCTTAAGACAGGAATTATATTACTGACGGCATCAATAAACTAAACTAAAGATTAAAAAAAAAGCCTTAAGAAAGAGAATACGAATGCAGTCACCACATTTGAGGATTGGCTAGCTGCAATATATTATATTTGTATTTTTGAGCATAATATCGCTTTAAATTAAATACCAAATTGGTAGCATATAATAAAAAGCACAGCATGCATAGTGCAGCAGATTATGGTACATAGTGTGCTATTAAAATAACAGTCAGTAGAAAGTGTATGAATGTGGGATCACTACTGGGTAAATATAATTTTTGCATGTATAATAAAGTCAGTAGCATTAAACATGTAATGGGTCTCTGTTGCATTTTAGAAGACACTTATATTACCATATTTGGTTATAAGTTCTGAACGTGATATTGTTTGATCTGCAATTTTGCTGATTTTACTAAAGTCGTAACAATCTACTTCTATAAGGTGATGTGTTACCCACAGACAAATACAAACAAGAACACACATAAAAAATGCACACACATTCAGCTAGAATGCCTCTCTGTTACCAAGAAATCTCTGACTGAATCCACTGGAAAATTGACACTTCCAGGAGTATCAATCTACTTGGCCCCCTGCAGTGCTCAGTGGTTCTTCCTACCTAGTAGGTTGGTGGAAGGAACCACTGAACACTGCAGGGGAACAAGGAGATGGACACCTTTTGGATGTGTTGGTTTCCCAGCAAACCTCTAAGGATCAGGATGGGGTTCTGGCAGTAAATAAAGCAGAGCTTAGTACACATGGGCTGACTGTTGGCCGGCATTAGCCGGTTCAATAGAAAGCTGCCAACATTCAGCCCGTGTGTATGGCAGACGGTCCTGACTGAAAAAGGTCTGTAGACTGGCTCCCGATCAGCTCTCTCAGCCAATAAAAAAATCTTGCTGTGCCTATTCCCTTATACGTGCATAATGATGAGTGCAAATAATATCTAATCATAACGTAAACTTTCATATAACGTGCACTAATGATAAACGTAAAACAGTCATAACTTCTCTAAATAGCCCAATAGGTATAGACTTATATACTGTTTAAGACACCCAGTGTTATAACCGTGCAAGAATTAATGTGAAATTTAAAACACACAGTGAACAGCAATAAATAAAATGTGACCCTTCAAAGTGTCCTTCAAATGAATCCAGATATGTGATGCAGTTCATAATTGATAAAAAGATTTTCCACTCTATTGTGCCAATACTTCAGTGACTCCCACCACCATTCAAATAATGCGCTCACCTCCACATTTGACCTCTCATATCAGGTCAAGTTGCACTTTCCCCTATTCTGGGGCACAAAAAAATGGGCTCCTCTGCACTCCTCCTATGCGCCTTCTGATGTCCTGGGTCTCTTTCCATAATTAGGTGTATGACCCTTTAAATTTGCAATTCCGTCTGCATATGAATTCATGCAAAAAAGGACCCATCCTTATGGTGTAGTAGGTTTAAAATATTTAATATTTAAAAATATATATATAAATATATTGGAATTAACAGCAGGGTTGGAGGCTCCCGCATCACTTCCAATATCGTCAGCGTCACCAAGCTTCCCCCTACGTGTGTTGTCACGGTCATGTGACTTCCTCAGGGATATCTGCCATCTAAGGGGTATCTCAGCCAATGGCTGAGAGCGCTGACCAGAGTGTTCTGGCGGGGGGGCACAAACTGTCAGAACTCAATAGCGCAGCAGGGAAGATCGCTGTACAGATTGTTATTACAGTGGTTCTGACCTGAGCTGTCAGGTTTTTGCTGTATACAGAGCTTAAGGATTCACTTGTTTTTTTTACAGGTATATCTGATTGGATTTATGTTTGTTAATGACAGGGTCATATTAAGTAGTGATCTTTATCTCCTCTATGTAACTTAAGCCCCAAAAACATGGCAGAATGCCGGGAGACATCTGTCGGTTCAATAAAAAACGTCCGACATTTGGCGCCTGTGTATGTCGGTCTGTCTGGCTGTTTGGCTGGCTTCTGTCGGACGTGCATGCTGGAAGACCAGCAGCTGACCAACTCCCGATCAACAATCTCAGCCAATGGCAGAGAGCGCTGATCGGAGTGTTCTGGTGGAGGGGCCATCCCCCTGTCAGAACACAACAGCTCAGCGAGGGAGATCTCTGTACTAACTTTGGTTGGTTAGTACAGCGACTCCGACCACCGCTGGGTTTGAACAAAAAAGACTGGTAGTGTGTACCAGGCATAAGGGTTTTGCTCATGACACACTCCCACGGACAACTTTTTTAACTATTTTATTGCCACTTGCCCCACCTGTAGACAAATTGGTTCTATATGTAAACGCAATCTGAATTTCACTCAATGCAAAGATAATACAATTACATAGCCCATGTTTAAATGTTTTCTGCTCTGAGCCTAAATTTATGCATGGAAGCTGAGAGTTGTAATACCGAACACTTACTTTTACAGTTCAGCTCAAGAATATCAAGGACTAGCAACTAGATTAATATTTTTAGCAATGCATTTCCCTCTGCTGCTGTATGCTGTTCACTGACACTGACTCTGTTTATCTCATTGTGTTGCAGTCTTTTCATGCACAGTTAGAGTTTTTAGTTAGAAATGTGCACTCCTGGGATAACAGAACAGCTCAAAAATGTAGAGGAAAACAAAGTTTTTCAGCTATTTGTAGATATATTTTTAAGAACTTAACATTCCTTTTTGTAACAATAACTGTTAGGAAAAGCCAATACACAAATGAACCAGAGATACCAAAGTATATGAAAATGTTGGGGTCTCTGTGATTGAATACAACATGATAAATAAGTAAACTTGTACCATCATCCAGGAGTCTTTGAAATAGAGGGGTGGGGACCTGGTCCCCGACCAGGTCACCACAAGGGTTTGTGGGAAATGTTGGACTATCACGGTAGAGATACCAAAGTGTAACAAAGACAAAAGAGGAAAGAGCCATGGGATTCTAGCTCTGTATAGTGCAGTTGGTTTAAATATCTTTTTTACTATTTCTTAAGCTAGTCATAGTTCCATAGGTTTATGGTAGGTAAGGTTAAATAAAGATAATAGCCCATCCAGCTCAACCTGTGTAGGTGTATGTGTGTCAATGTCGATAATCATTCCCATATCCCTGTATGTTGTGTTCACTAGGATGTACGTCCAAGAGTCTGTTAAAATTATCACTTCCACCCTGCTGACACCACCAATTGTGGAAGATAGTTTCACATCCTTATCACCCTGACAGTGAAAAAACCCCTATGCAGCTTAAGGTTAATTCACTTCTCCTCCAATCCCATTGTGTGGCCCGTGTCCTCTTAAGCCCCATACACACGGTCGGACTTGTTCATGGATTTGGTCCGATCGGACAAGGTTGTTGAAAAATCAGACCGTGTGTATGCACCATCGGACAGTGTTCGTCGGTTTGTCCGTCGGACAAAGTCTTATCTCCTGCTGGAAAGATTTGCCGTCAACCCGGTCCGATCACACCAAATCCGAGCGTGTGTACGCTTGTCCGACGGACAAAGTGCTACGCATGCTCAGAAGAAATTCTGTGACGGAAGCGCTCGGTCAGGTAAAACTACCTTTCCTAATCGACACAGCACATTCGTCACGCTGCAATGTTAAAATGTCTTTAATGCAGCGCATTCTCTTTTTCTTTACAATGCAACAAGAATGACATCTTTTAGCTGCTCCTATTCACCCGCACTTCTCACAAACTTACTTCTTTATTACTTTGCGGCATTTATACACTACATGTTTATTTTTACTCTGAACGGAAAATAATCTTTTTTATTTTTTTACCATTATTTTTATTTTTTTTTTTTTTTTTGGGAATACATATTTGAATGTTTTTTTTTTTTTTTTTGGAGGGGGGTTGTGTGTCTCAAATTACCAAAAACACATTATTAACATTTGTATTTCTTGCTTAAATTTACTAGGAGGTTGTTTGTTTGTGTTGGTGCCCCTTGTTAATTCTACTTTAGGATTAGTGAAATGTACCTACTTACTCAAAGAAAAACTGTCATTGTAGCAAAGTAAAACACAATAGTCAATGATTATTTCAAATCAAAAAAACCTTTATTTAGGTCACACCAACAAACCAAGAGGAACGCAGCCATGGTGAAACTTGGGGAATTTGCAAAGTCTTGGCCCCCCACGGCAACCATCATTGTTCAAGCGTAGAAAATTGGGGGCCTGAGGAGTACGTATATTAAGGGGAGTGCAATCTGGTCGTGAAGTCCAAAGTATCCGGAACTGCAGCAGATGCCATCTAGGTCCCCAGGCTCTGGTACTACAAGAGGCTCCATCTTCTCTCAGACCAGACTGATTCCAGGTCGTCACTCTCAGGTCTTCCTTCCACGCTTCCTTCCACGCTGTGGCTGTCGTGCTGGTGGGGTGGCAGAAGGAGGAGGAGGAGGCGGAGCATGGTAACTATGGCAAACATGTGTGACTGGGGTCATCTCCCCAGCCCTACCCTTATTTAGGACATGGAGGATGAGCCCCTCACACATGTTGCGTTGCCCCACCTCCATACCCATCATTTTTGTGACAACCACCGAGCCAAAGGTTTCCTCGTCGGCGGGTGTGGCATGTAGGGAGTCAGAAGCCTCTCTGATCATGCGGAGCGCTGACTGTGCCGCATACCCCCCCTTCTCGCCCTTTTGTACGGAGGGCGGAGGGGAGGGGTTTGGGTGTCAGTCAGGCTCCGCGGCCTAGCCCCCTCTTGGCTGCCACTACCCAGCTGGTGGCTGCCACTAACCCCTGCCTCCTCCTGACTGCCACCTTCCACAGCCACCTCCTGGCTGAGGTCTTCCTGTGTATGAAAAAGGGACATAGTTTCAGTTATTTGTTCATCAAACACACACAATTCTCATCTAGTGACTGGTGCAAAATGTTTACAAATAGAAAACCATACAATTCTCAGCCCTGCAGTTTAGATTCTGGCCCCAAATGTCTCCCACACCACTGTCTGTTGATATGTCAAACACGTTAGGAACTAAGCAATTGGGGATCCTGAATTAAGTGAACATCATTCATTATTCCCATAAATGGTAACAAAACTACTATACCTGGAACAAGCTGGGCTCCTCCACCTCTTCCAGACTGGAAGGCCCAGGTTGCTCCTCGGAAGCCTCATCAGGGGTGGGCTGCGCGCAAGGAAGCGTGGAAGGAGGATTGAGGTTGGCTCCGTGACATCAGCCTGGTCCTTCAGAAAATGGAGACTCTGATAGTACCAGAGCTTGGGCACATAGACCTCATCTGCTGAAGTTGCAGTTTACTCAGACTTCACGACCTTCTTCCGCTCCCTGATATACGCACTCCTCAGGCTTCCAATTTTCTTTCTTATATCATCAACAGTTGCCGTGGGGTACCTTGGCTTGACAAATTCCACAAGTTCCTCCAGGGCTGCGTGCCTCTTTGGTTTGTTGGTGTAATGTGGGTGTATACCCTGCCACAATATGGGAAAATCCCTGTATTTGGCAATGAAGAGGGGGAGAAAACTCATGTCGTTGAATCCCTTCATATCAATCTCTGCAAGACACAACACCACACAAAACCCTATAAATTATGTCAGACTAAACTCTCCTAATCTTCTCCATAAAGAAGCCTCAAGTTCAAATCAGTCTAGGCTAGTTATGTACCAACGTCAAATTGTACCTTCGTTTGTAGCGATCGTCTCGTGTGAGTTTTCTCTCCCCTCGTCTCCCAGATCGTGGCTACGACACAGGCGTGTGACGTTTTATTTACAGTGCGCATGCTTCAAACTCCGCCCGCCCCTGACGATCTTTCTCGTCTATTCCCCACCCCTTCTCTTTACGGCGCAGTGGGGAGAGCACATGGCGGGGACACAGCAGGTGCGCCACAAATATCCCACCAACGAGGAAGAGGACGAGGAAAGTCCGGAGGCAGAAACGTCCCGATCCCGGAGCCTGAAATTCAAGGCCTCCAATATGTCATTTGGAGAAATGTTGGAGATGGTGGACATATTAAAGAGGAGCGACTATGATGGGAAGTATGGGCCTTACCTCAACCCCAATGTCCGCAAGGCCAAGATCATGTCTAAAGTTGTGAGGAGGCTGTACAATCAGTTTGGGGTACAACGATCCAAGGAGCAACTGAGGAAACGCTGGTCAGACCTGAAACTGAGGGAGGCCGATCAGTACAGAAAGATCAAGCGAATTCTTCAAAAAAGTAAGTAGTTGTGTTTGTGTTTGATTTCTTGCTTGCATACTGCTCCATTGTGGTTTGATTTGTACAAAGTTGGACATTCCAAAATGGCCACTTTCAGTTCGTCTGTGCATTCGATCGTACTCAGCCTCGATCTTTCTGCCACTGTCATGTGTGTGTCCATTCGATCGTACGCAACCTCGATCGTTCGGCCACTTATAATACGAGGTTTGGTGAAGTTTTTATTGAAAGGAAGTTTGTTCTCACAAGAGATGTCAGCAAGAGCGTTAACCAAATTTTGTCAATGTAAAGGAGAGGTCACTCAGTAGCTGTTTACCCATCTGGACTCTAGAGCACTAGTGCTGGGACACCCAAACCCCCTTTTTATTATGCTTTTCCACACATGTGCTCCAGTGGATACTAGAGGGGGGTCTCCATCACACAAACTTCTACCAAAAAGCTAGTCAGTTTAGCACCTTTACAAAGTGACTCAACCTGTTTGTAGGTGTATGTGTGTCAATGTCGATAATCATTCCCATAAAACATCAATGATGTTCAACCATCATTGATGTTTTAGGAAAAATATGAAAAACGCACCAAGTAATTAACACACATGTATGTTGTGTTCACTAGGATGTAAGGCAAGATCAAACACACTTTGTCCAAGAGTTTGTTAAAATTATCACTACTCCCTGCTGACACCACCAATTGTGGAAGATAGTTTCACATCCTTATCACCCTGACAGTGAAAAAAACCCCCTTTGTAGAAATGTACCTTAATATAGTCCTCCAGCAGGACCTGAATGATGGCAAACAGGTCTCTTGAATAATGAGTCCCAGGGCCTTGACAGTGAAAAAACCCCTATGCAGCTTAAGGTTAATTCACTTCTCCTCCAACCCCATTGTGTGGCCCCGTGTCCTCTTACACTCCCTGTAATGAAACATTTTCTTCCTACGCTGGGATCACCATTATTTGTATACCACTATCATATCTCCTCTCAAGTGTCTCTTCTCCAGGGAGAATACATTTAGTGCTTGTAGTCGTTCCTTGTGATTGAGGTCCTCCAGTCCCCTTATTAGTTTTGTTGCCCTTCTCTCTCTTTTTCCAGCTCCAGCACATCTTTCCCAAGGACTGGTGACTAGGACTGGATGGAATAATCCATATGTGGCCAAACCAGAGTTTTATAAAGTGCAGGATTATAGTTGTATCTCTGGAGTAAATTCCCTTTTCAATGCAAGCTAATAGTCTGCTGGCTTTGCTTGCTGCAGCTTGACACTGCATGCTATTGCTCAGTCTGTCTTCTACCAGGATCCCCAGGTCTTTCTTCATCCTTGATTCTGTCAGAGGTTCTCCCCCTAGTGAGTAGTTTGCGTTTATATTTTTAGCCCCCAAGTGCATCATTTTACATTTCTCAACATAAAACCTCATTTGCCATGTATTTGCCCACCCCATTATTTTATTCAGGTTCTCCTGTAAAATGTATTTATCCTGATGTGAAGTTATTGCCCTGTTTATTTTTGTGTTATCCACAAAAACTGAGATTGAGCTATTTATACCAACCTCTATATCATTTATGAATAAATTAAAGTGGTAGTAAACTCTGGTCTACCACTTGTACCTACAGGCAAGCCTATAGTAAGGCTTACCTGTAGGTACTGTGAATACAGTTGCAAAAAAAAAAGTATGTGAACCCTTTTGGAATTATATGGATTTCTGCAAAAATTGGTCATAAAATGTTCATCTAAGTCACAACAATAGACAATCGCAGTCTGCTTAAACTAATAACACACAAATAATTAAATGTTACCATGTTTTTATTGAACACACCATGTAAACATTCACAGTGCATGTGGAAAAAGTATGTGAACCCTTGGATTTAATAACTGGTTAAACCTCCTTTGGCAGCAATAACTTCAACCAAACATTTTCTGTAGTTGCAGATCAGACGTGCACAACGGTCAGGAGTAATTCGTGACCATTCCTCTTTACAGAACTGTTTCAGTTCAGCAATATTCTTGGCATGTCTGGTGTGAATCGCTTTCTTGAGGTCATGCCACAGCATCTCAATCGGGTTGAGGTCAGGACTCTAACTGGGCCACTCCAGAAGGTGTATTTTCTTCTGCTTAAGCCATTCTGTTGTTGATTTACTTCTATGCTTTGGGTTATTGTCCTGTTGCAACACCCATCTTCTGTTGAGCTTCAGCTGGTGGACAGATGGCCATAAGTTCTCCTGCAAAATGTCTTGATAAACTTGGGAATTCATTTTTGCTTCGATGATAGCAATCCGTCCAGGCCCTGACGCAGCAAAGCAGCCCCAAACCATGATGCCCCCACCACCATACTTCACAGTTGGGATGAGGTTTTGATGTTGGTTTGCTGTGCCTCTTTTTCTCCACACATAGTGTTGTGTGTTTCTTCCAAACAACTCAACTTTGGTTTCATCTGTCCACAGAATATTTTGCCAGTACTGCTGTGGAACATCCAGGTGCTCTTGTGCAAACTGTAAACATGCAGCAATGTTTTTTTTTTGGACAGCAGTGGCTTCCTCTGTGGTATCCTCCCATGAAACCCATTCTTGTTTAGTGTTTTTACGTATCGTAGATTCGCTAACAGGGATGTTAGCATATGCCAGAGACTTTTGTAAGTCTTTATCTGACACTCTAGGATTCTTCTTCACCTCATTGAGCTGTCTGCACTGTGCTCTTGCAGTCATCTTTACAGGATGCCCACTCCTAGGGAGAGTAGCAGCAGTGCTGAACTTTCTCCATGTATAGACAATTTTTCTTACCGTGGACTGATGAACAGCAAGGCTTTTGGAGATACTTTTATAACCCTTTCCAGCTTTATGCAAGTCAACAATTCTTAATTGTAGATCTTCTGAGAGCTCTTTTGTGCGAGGCATCATTCATATCAGGCAATGCTTCTTGTGAAAAGCAAACCCAGAACTGGTGTGTGTTTTTTATAGGGCAGGGCAGCTGTAACCAACACCTCCAATCTCATCTCATTGATTGGACTCCAGTTGGCTGACACATCACTCCAATTAGCTCTTGGAGATCTCATTAGTCTAGGGGTTCACATACTTTTTCCACCTGCACTGTGAATGTTTACATAGTTTGTTCAATAAAAACATGGTAACATTTAATTATTTGTGTGTTATTAGTTTAAGCAGACTGTGATTGTCTATTGTTGTGACTTAGATGAAGATCAGATCACATTTTATGACCAATTTGTGCAGAAATCCATATCATTCCAAAAGGGTTCACATACTTTTTTTTGCAACTGTATCTCCTAAACTTATATAGGTTAGGAGATATTCAGAGTGCACGCAGCCGGTGACATTACTGTTGCATGTGCGCTGAAGGTCTGGCATACAGTGCCAAACCTTCAGAGCCCTTGCTGTAAACGGTGGCTCCCATGTGCATGCGCAAAAGTGACGTCATTGCTCCCCTGGCCACTCATGTCAAACCCAGAAGGAAGACGGGGGGAAGATGTCAGCCCACTCAGCTGTGACAGCGTGGCACTGGAGGGCTTAGTTCTAAGGTAAGTCTCTCATAATGTCCTAGTATGCGATGGATACCAGCACGTTATGACATTGCCTTGTAGGGGATTTTTTTTCCTTCAACTGCGCTTTACTACCAATTTAAACAGAATTGGTCTCAAGACAGAGCCTTAGGGTACCTCACTTATCACTCCAGACCATGGGGAAATGTATGAAATGATTTTGCAAAATCCAGATACACCACATCCACAGGCCTTCCCATGTCTAGATGGCAGCTCATTTCCTCATGGAATGTTAACAGATTGGTCTGGCAGGAACAACCCTTTGTAAACCCATGCTGATTACTGCTAATGATACTGTTTTCATCAACAAATTCTTGGATATAGTCCCTTATCATCCCCTAGTCAGGTCACCTGAGACCAGGTGACAGATTCACCACATTGGTGTCAGGAGTGCACCGCTAAGGTAGTGGACACTAAGGCTGACTGTTGCAGATGGAACTTGGGGTGGTTCAGGAATGCAGGTCCCCTGGAGCACCAACACGGATCCCACAGGGAGTTAGAGCATAGATTCCTCAGGGCGCGGAGTCTAAGAGCCAGCAGGTGTTCACCAGAGCCTCTAGTGGTGAGGATGGACTGGGCTGCAACTGGCTCCAGGTTGCGGCCCCCAGGGTCTCCCAGCTTACTCTCACAGTAGGCTACAGGAGGATGGAGAGGAAACAGCAGCCCAGGACAGCAAGGAATAGTAAGGGGGTAGCCAAATGTCAGGGCAACTAGCAGACAAGGATAACAGAGAACACGCCAAAGGTCAGGGTCACAAGCAGACAGGGATAGTCGGGAACATGCCAAGATCGGTAACTGAGACAAATGTAGAGCACACGGCAAGCAGGAAACAGGAAGCCAAACACACAATATTGCATGGCAAGGCGGGCTTGGAGAATACAGTGTTAAATAGTGGTTCCTGTTGAGGCTAGGGTGGAGCCACACTGAGGGAAGATTACTTAAGGATTCAGGTGTGAGAGTACAAGCCTCAAGGCTGATACACAGACCAGGTAAGAGACAGACAGGTCATGAAAGTGTGGCGCACTACTCCCGTGGGAGCTGCAAAGTTGTTCATTACCTTTATGTTAATAGGCCCCGTTCTTCCTTCCCATGCAAAGTTCCACAAACATCAGACAGTCTTTATATTCTGTAAAGCTTTATTCTTGAACTTGTGTAATGGAATCAAATAGATAGAAGATATGAGGTACCTCTATTGATTCTGGTTCATGTCTCTAATCCTGCATACTCTCCTTTTATGAACCGACCAGCATCACTTTGAATAATGCCGTGGGTGTAGATTCCAAAGTCCCAGGCCTCACTGCTAGGGATGGGCCCGGTGTTCGATTCAAACCCACGTTCGAATCAAACATCAGGCGTTCGACCGCTCGTCGAGACCAGAACTATTTGGGCCGGTCGCATCAAATTTGTGTGGTGCGAATGGCCCACAATGCACTGCGCCAGTCGCAGTGCATTGCTGGCTGATGATTAGGGGTGCAACGGATCAAAAAACTCACGGATCGGATCGATCCTCGGATCAGGAGTCACGGATCGGATCATTTTTCGGATCAGCAAATAATAATTGAATTTGCAAAAACCTGTGAAAATTCCGCCACCATATAGTCCCCACTGTAATATCCACGTCATCTCCCCCACTGTAATATCCACGTCATCTCCCCCACTGTAATATCCACGTCATCTCCCCAACTGTAATATCCACGTCATCTCCCCCACTGTAATATCCACATCCTCTCCCCACTGTAGTATTGGCTGGGTATCGCAGAGTATTGGCTGGGTATCGCAGAGTATATGCAGGGTTAATGCAGAGTATCACAGAGTATTGGCTGGGTAATGCAGAGTATATGCAGGGTTAATGCAGAGTATCGCAGAGTATTGGCTGGGTAATGCAGAGTATATGCAGGGTTAATGCAGAGTATCGCAGAGTATTGGCTGGGTAATGCAGAGTATCGCAGAGCATTGGCTGGGTAATGCAGAGTATATGCAGGGTTAATGCAGAGTATATGCAGGGTTAATGCAGAGTATCGCAGAGTATATGCAGGGTTAATGCAGAGTATATGCAGGGTTAATGCAGAGTATATGCAGGGTTAATGCAGAGTATATGCAGGGTTAATGCAGAGTATATGCAGGGTTAATGCAGGATATTGGCTGGGTAATGCAGGGTATGTTTACAAGTGATCGCTCCGTCAAATTTGACGGAGCGATCACATTGTAAACAGTGGCCGGGTGTACCAAGATGGCCGCCGCTCCGGAGCTAGGCCGAAGCCGCGGCCTTTCCTAAGGCCGCCGGGTGTACAAAGATGGCCGTCGCCGCTCCGGAGCTAGGCCGAAGCCGCGGCCTTTCCTAAGGCCGAGGCCGCGGAGCGCTCCGCGGATCGCGGGGTGTGCCAATCCGAACGGGGTGGCCCGTTCGGATCACAGATCGGCGATGATCCGTTGCACCCCTACTGATGATTGGCCAAGCATGCACTGTGACCCCGCATGCTTGGCCAATCATAGAGCCAGCGGCGAGGAGAGCAATAATTGGCCACAGGCAGGATATAGTGTGTTCCGGCGTTAGTGAGTGACTGTGTCAGTCACATTATCTGCTGTGATTCATTCTGCATTGCTGACAGCATCTGCTGTCTGTGTTATTCATTCTGCTGAGTGCACTGCTGCTGACAGTATCTGCTGTGTTATTCATTCTGCTGAGTGCACTGCTGCTGACATCATCTGCTGTGTTATTCATTTTGCTGAGTGGTGACATTATCTGCTGTGATTCTGGGGATTAGTCTAGTGTGTGCGTGCTGTTAGTACAGCATTGCAGTATCACATTAAACCATCTTTACCCTTCTGGCCTGTTGTCATCTAAGGCAGCCAGACAGCCAGCCATCGCAGGGGTTAGCGTGTGTGTGTGTGCTGTGTGAGTATAGCACAGCACACAATAAACCACCTCAGCCTGTATCTGCCCACCTCAGCCTGTATCTGCCCTAAGGCCCTGTTGTCATCTAAGGCAGCCAGACAGCCATCGCAGGAGTTAGCATGTGTGTGTGCTGTGTGAGTATAGCACAGCACAAAATAAACCAACTCAGCCTGTATCTGCCCACCTCAGCCTGTATCTGCTCTAAGTCCCTGTTGTCATCTAAGGCAGCCAGCCAGCCATCGCAGGAGTTAGCGTGTGTGTTTGCACCACAAGCATGACCAGACATATGTCAACCTGCCATGCAGCTCGTTGGCAAGCGCACCTTAAAGACCCAACCCAAAGAACAAAGCGGACCTCTCCTTGCTCCTCATCAGCTGGGATCTCCAACCCCACTATACCTTCAGTCCTCTCTGAAAGCGGCACTGAGAGGAACGAAGGTGTAGAATTAGGTGTGTCACAGTCAATTACTTGCGGGCACTTTGCTAGCAGTACACCGACGTCCGATTCTACCAGGCAAATTTCCCTGCCCCAGCTGCTGGACCGTCGAAAGAAGTTTACTCCCAGCCATCCACATGCCCAGCGGTTGAATGCTAGCTTGGCTAAATTGCTAGCACTTCAACTGCTGCCTTTTCAGTTGGTAGACTCGACCCCCTTCCGTGAGTTTGTTCAATGTGCGGTTCCTCAGTGGCAGGTTCCAAAAAGCCACTTTTTCTCACGGAAGGCTCTTCCTCCTCAATGATCCTGATGATAGCTTGGAAGAACATTTTTGTTTCTGGGTGCCACCACCAGTGGCTAAGGCCCGATTTTTCAGCCCCTGTTTAACAGGGGCGTGTAATTACAATTTTTTATGCAATGCTTTGCAACAGGTCTCATTGCTGTGCTCAGAGTACAGTATCTGTGAGGGGTTGCAGTTTGTGGCACCAGCACCAGTGCCTAAGGCCCAATTTTTCAGCCCCTGTTTAACAGGAGGGTGTAATTACAATTTTTTAAGCAATGCTTCGCAACAGGTCTGACTGCTGTGCTCCAAGTACAGTATCTGTGAGGGGTTGCAGTGTTGTGGCACCAGCACCAGTGTCTAAAGCCCAATTTTTCAGCCCCTGTTCAACAGGGGCGTGTAATTACAATTTTTTAATCAATGCTTCGCAACAGGTCTGACTGCTGTGCTCCAAGTACAGTATCTGTGAGGGGTTGCAGTGTTGTGGCACCAGCACCAGTGCCTAAGGCCCAATTTTTTTTTTTTTTTTTTTAAAGTTTTTATTAAGCATTCAAAAAATTGTAACATGAAAGTTTCCCTCGCAGGGGGTTCAAAGAAGTGTAACAAATAACATGCCTAACAGTCGCAATTGTCTAGAGTAAATATCGTTCAAAGACGGAATGTGAGCTAAATAACTAATTGCTCTGAGGATATCATCGAGGGGTGGTTAAACAATTAGGCGAGTTGGTGAACGCAGAGTATCATAAAAACAAAATAAAGCATAGAAAAGTAAAAGTAACTGAAAAACAATGTAGTCTTCCAGGGTGACTGGAATCCCGACACCCCAACTGGGGTCAATCTGTGTCGGGATGTCCAGGCCTCCTGTTATATGAAGCTCAGAAACTCATTGTGCACCAATGGGGAGTAGGAGTTCAGTGAGAAAAAAGAATCTAAGGCTATTGAGTTCCCCAGGTGAGGTCCCCCCGTGATTCATATGAAGACAGTGTCCCTGAGGGCAATGTTGTTACTGTCTGCTGGGGGATGATAGCTTGGTTAGTGGCACTCGCAGAGAGTAGTAAAAAAAAATAAAAATAAAAAATCTGAGGTAAAAAAGAACAACTCAACTTTCGTCACTGATATTCGAGTGCCTTATCTTAGTAGCATAGGTGCCCCTCCTTCTCGCCAGCAGGTGCTGGAGGGAAGGGAGGGATAAGGAGTAGGAGATAGGCAGAGAGAAAAGAAAGGAACGAGGAGAAAGGAGACGGGGGATCGAGGACAGAGAGGTGCCTGTGTCAAGGAGAGCTTGAAGCGGTCGAAGAGGTTCATATCTGGGTGGTCATCAGAATATGAGCTTGGGTTTTGGACTAAAGGAGAATACCAACATGTTGGGCCCAAGGTTCCCACACACGTTTAAATTTGTCCAATTTGTCAAGAATGGTGTTGGAAGTTTTTTCCTGGAACATGATCCAGGTAATTTTCTGTTTAGTTAAAGGGAAGGAGACCTTTGGGTATTTCCAGGACCGGGTTATTGTCAATTTAGCTCCGATGAAGATGTAATGGATCAGGGTTTGGCTATTTTTAGTGGTTTTAGGGATTTTCTGGTTAAGCAGGGCTATTAATGGAGATTGGGGGACCGCAACGCCAGTGACTTTGCGGATTAGATTAAAGATCTTTTTCCAGTAGCCTCTGATTCTGGGACATTCCCATAGAATGTGTGGCAGAGATCCTAGATGGCCGCAGCCTCTAAAGCATAGAGGGGAGGACTGGGGGTAGAATTTAGCTAGACGTGTCGGTACTAAATACCAGCGGGTAAAAACTTTAATGTCTGCCTCCATTAATGAGGTGTTTAGGATCCCCTTGTAAGCGTTTGTAAAGGAGGAGTGCCAGGTGTCCAGATCCCACTCGAATTCCAGGTCGCGTTCCCAGCCCAGCATGAATTGTGCTTTCTCCTGAGGTTCAGCTAGGGCAGAGTAGATTAGAGATATTCCCCCCCTCATGTCCATGGCTGAAGAACACCATTGTTCGTACGATGTGACTGAAAGGGGGAGAGTGTCTTGGGAGGATAAGGTGTGTAGGAAGTGTTTTATTTGTTGGAAGCGAAAACTCTCTGAGGCGGGCATTTCCAGTTTTGAGGTGCATTGGCTTAGTTTGAGGGGTCCATTTGAGTTGAAAAAGTGCCCTATCCTGTATAGGCCTTTGTTTAGCCACCACTGGAATGCCTTTATATCCATCCCTGGCAGAAAAGAGGGGTTATTGAAAATATGGGCAAGGGGTTGCCACTTTGATGTAATGATGTTTAGTTTGTGTATTGTGTCGCATAGGGCCAGAGAGTGGGAGAGGGAAGGGGACATGATCGGGGGTCTAGATTTAGCAGGGCGCCATATGAGGTAATCAATTGTGAACTCGGGGATAGCCCGTCTTTCCATTTCAAGCCATTCGGGTTTGGAACCTCTAGTGTAAATGATTGATATCTGACTTAGTTGTGCTGCCTGGTAATACCACCAAAGGTTGGGCAGGCCTAAACCGCCCTTCCGTCTGGGTCTGAATAGGGTTTGTTTCGAAAATCTGTGGTTAGATTTGCCCCAGGTGAATCGTGTTATTGCCGATTGTAGGTTATGTATATGAGCTTTGGGGACCGGTATGGGGAGTGAACGGAAGAGGTATAGCAACCTGGAGAGGAGAGTCATTTTAATTGCATTGATTTTACCTAACCAGGACAGTTTGTGGAGTGACCATTGAGCAAGGTCGTTCTTGAGTTTCTTGAAAATGGGAGGGTAGTTGTGGTTGTAAAGTTGTTCAATATTGGGTGTGAGGTGTATGCCTAGATAGGGGATAGAGGAGGAGCTCCAAGAAAAGGGGAAGTGACTCTTTATTCTGTCTACTAGGGCAGGAGGTGAAGAAATATTGAGGGCTATCGATTTAGCCATATTGACTTGTAGTCCCGAGACCTGTCCAAATTTGTGGAGGAGTTGAAGGATATTAGGGGTGGAGATTAGCGGGGAGGTGATGAAGAGGAGGACATCGTCTGCGAATAAGGCACGTTTATGTATTGATTGTCCACATCTGACCCCGTGGATGTCTGGGTGGTTTCTGATGGCTACAGCTAGTGTTTCGATACCGATTGCAAAAAGGAGGGGGGAAAGAGGGCAGCCCTGTCTAGTTCCTTTTTCTATAGGGAAGGTGTCTGATAGGTGTCCTTGGAGTCTGACCTGTGCTTTGGGTTGGGAGTAAAGAGCTTTGAGGAGATGTATAAAATGCTCGCCAAAGCCCCATCTTTCTAATATGTTGAATAGGTACGGCCAAGTAATTGTGTCAAAGGCTTTTTGCAAGTCAATGGAGAGGAGAAATCCTTCCTGTGAGGGGCCTCCATCCCATCCCGACTTAAGTAGGGATATGATGTCAACCGCCCTCCTTATCTGATCCGGACCCTGTCTGCCGGGAATAAAGCCCACTTGGTCTTTGTGGACATAGGACCCTATAAAGGATCCCAGTCTGTTAGAAAGGACTTTTGTCATTATTTTTAAATCGTTATTAATTAGCGAAATCGGTCTGTAATTGCTCACTTGGGTCTGATCTTTGCCTGGTTTGGGGATAACTGATATGTAGGCAAGAATGGCCGCTGATTCTAAGGGTGACTTTCCATTCAGGGAGTTGAAGAACCGGACCAGATAAGGAGAGAGAGTTTCGGAGAAGGTCTTATAGTACTGTGTCGAGAATCCGTCTGGGCCAGGGGCCGAACCTTTTTTAAGCTCCTTTATGACTTCTCTAATTTCTGCTTCAGAGATGGGGGCTTCCATGACTGAGCGGTGGGAATCTGAGATTTTGGAAAGAGGGATATTGTCCAGGAAAGAGTTGATTGATTGTGTGCTACTAGGGTTCGAGCCCGAGTAAAGATTGGAATAAAATGCGTGGAAAGCCTTCAAAATTTGTTTGGGGTTTTGTGTGAGGGAGCCAGATAAAGATTTGATTTTGGGTAGAGCGTGGGCTCTGTACTTAGGCGAAAGTTTCGCTGCGAGAAGAGGTCCGAATTTATCCGAGTGAAGGTAGAATCTACCACTCACCCATCTCAAGTGTTTTTCTGCGCTAGAAGTGAGGGCTGTGTAGGTGAGCGAGTGAAGAGGGGGAGGGTTGTTTTTTATGAGATTTGCTTAAGGTTCGAAAGTTTTTCTCTAAGTTGATTATGTCTATCTGTTTTTCGCGTTTGAGACGTGATGCTAGTTGGATGAGCTTGCCCCTCATAACTGCTTTATGGGCCCCCCATAAAGCAGTTAGAACACTGGGGGAAATATCAGCCGTGTCATTATGGGTAAAGTATTCTTTAAGGTCGTTCTCAAGCATGGTGCAATGTACCGGGTTGGAGAGAAGGGATTCCTTAAGGCGCCATTGTGGGGCGCCAGCTTGACTTAGGAAACCTTTGATTTTGAGGGAGACTATAGAGTGGTCAGACCATGGGACTTCATTTATAGCGGCCTGAGACGCTAGGTGGATATCTGATGAGTGGAGGAAAATATGGTCTATGCGGGCATAAGTTCTATGGGGTGCAGAAAAATGAGTGTAGTCCTTAGCTGTCGGGTGCAGTTCCCTCCAGGAGTCTATCATGCCCATAGAGTGGAAGAGCCGTGCAATGCTAAGGCTCTGTTTGGGGGGTCTTTTGAGGAGAGATTTGTTTTGGGATGACTTGTCTAATATATGGTCAAAGGCAATATTAGAGTCGCCGCCTATGATCACTTTACCTTCTAGGTGTTGCGAGAGGGAGGTCAGCATAGAGGAGAAAAATTGGGCTTGGCCTTTATTGGGGGCGTAGTACGAGATAAATGAGAATAGTGTCCCATTTATAGATCCTTTGACTAGAATATATCTTCCCTCATTATCCTTGATGATTTGGGATACGGTGAATGGGGTGTGTTTGGAGATGAGAATTGCTACCCCCCTTTTCTTGTCTTCTGCATTGGCTAGATAGAAGGTAGGGTAATTTCGGTGTAGGAAGGAAGGGTTAAAACTTTTGGGGAAGTGGGTCTCTTGAATTAGAATGATATCAAGATTCCTAGAGTGATAATCATGAAAAGCTTTACGTCTTTTCATCGGGGAATTCAGTCCCTGTGTGTTGTGGGATGCTATCTTAAGGGATTGTTGGATGGGGGATTCGTCAGCCATGGACATCAGGATGTGGGTGCGAATGAGTGCTAGCGTACCTTACCTGAACCACAAGCGCAGGAGTGTTCATCTTAGGAGTTTGATGCGAGCCCAGAATCCGATTAGGCGGGAGTTGACAAGCTCTCCTTGTAGGCACTTGGAGGGGAGAAGAAGGGGGGACAGAGGGGGTGAGAGACGACCAGAGAATGACAGGAAAGAAGAGGAGAAAAGGAGAAGAGCCCAGGATGGAAGATATCCTGGACTCCTCGTCGGCAGGATTGGGAGGCCAAGTCCTGCTCCGATGCCCTGAGAAGTGAGGGGATCGGGTAAAAGGCAACCCTAAATGAGGTTGCATTCCTGGTGTCACCCTGGGGTCACAACAGGTGGAGTGGCAAGCGGACCTGCTCCGGCCGCAAGGCACTAAATAATGACAAACCATAACATATTCAAACTTTTAAACATGGGGAGGCCCTATGTGGAGGAAACAAAGTCCTTCTGACTTATCATAGTGACCAGACATTTAAACACATGTCCCCTGATTAGGGATAAACATTGAGTAGCGTATAGGGCATCCATGTTGAGGGGGAACGGGAGAGGGGGAGGGGAAGGGTAGGATAGGGTATAGGAGGGGGTGAGCATCAGTTGGGGGGAGGTTAAGGATAGCTTGAGCTATTACGGGAAGGAATTGTGTTAATCACAGTCGTCCAGAATCTTGAAAAAGTTAATGTCACTGCCAGAAAAAAAAAAAAAAAAGGGGGGGGGGAGAGGTTGGGGACGGAAAATTCCGTGAGTCCTGATGGAGTTCGGTGGGTGTGTGTAGGATACATCTCTACACCTTCAAGGGTCCGACTTAGGCGGGTAGTTGAGATCAGACCTCTGAAGGTCAGTCGGTCTTGGGGTTCATCTTGGCGGGAATGAGTCGCGATGTCTCTTCGGCTGCTGTTTCACCCATAGGGGGGTAAGCGGGCTGTTCGGAGGTGGTCTCTTGGATGAGCTTGGGCGGGTTTCCATCTGATCAGAAGCAAGTTCCTGAGTAATAAACCCTAGTTGGAGAAGTAAGCGTTCGCCATTTTGGAAATTTGTGATGTTGTATAATTTTTCTTTGTAATGGAATTGCAGGCGAAAGGAGAAGGCCCATCTGTATTTGATCATCTTCTGTGTGAGAACGTCAAGTAGAGGTTTTAGGGCTCTCCTCTTCTGGATCGTGGCGGGAGAAATATCTGCAAATATTTGGATTTTGTTGCCGTGTAGGGAGATGTTGTCCCTATTGCGGGATCTCTTCATAATCTCTTCTTTGACCCCGTAAAAATGTGGTTTGACCACAATGTCTCGAGGGAGGCCGTCCTGGCGAGGAGGCTGCAGGACTCTGTGGGCTCTGTCCAATTCGAGCCTTTGATCAGGGATATCTGGGATAAGTTCTTTGATCACGGATTTGACGATGTCATTCACGTCATTATTGGTTTCGGGTATGCCTCTGATGCGAAAGTTGTAGCGTCTGCTCCTGTTCTCTAAATCATCTATTTTAGATAGGGCAGTTTCAAGTTGGTCCTGTAGTGTCTGAATGCATGCTGTGTTTTGGTTTGTTCGTGCCGCAGCTTCATCCACTGAATGTTCAATCGCATCCATTCTGGCCCCTAGGCTCTGGATATCTGCCTTAATGGAGGATGTGATCTGCTGTGCATTTTGGGCCAGCCCAGCAGCTAGCATGTCTGAGAAGCTACTAAGGAGCTGAGACATTTCAGGGGGGTAATTGAGCAGAATGGGGGAAGCCTGCAGTGAGCCAGTAATGCTGGTGGGGGTGTTAGTCAGTGGGGAAAACTGATTGTCCATCTGTAGGTTGCCCAGGAGAGATTCTGTAGAAGCAGGGGAGGAGAGAGGGATCTGGATGTTACTCACTGAGACCTTCAATGAAGAAGCTGCTGTTGTGTTGTGATTAGCGGTGTCCCCGCATGGATTAGTTGCGGCCGCCATCTTGGAAGGCTTGGGGCCTGCTAGGCCGAAGTTTAGCTGGCGGATCACGTCTTTCTTGCTGCGTGAATCCGACATAAGGGTGGATAGACATGTGCGATTCGTTTCGTACGAATTCGTAATTCGTACGAATTTTTCGAAATTCGTACGAATTTACGAATCTGTAGTACGAATTTTTTTTTTTTACGAATTCCGTACGGAATACGAATTTTTTTTTACGAATCGTTAGTAAAGTTACGAATCGTTACGAATCGTTACGAATCGTTAACGCGGCTAATGAATTGTTGGTTCTCATAACACAGAGAACACATTCGAATCCAACTACAAATATCGAATTTCAATTTCAAGTTACGAATCGTTACGAATCGTTATGAATAGTTACGAATCGTTACGAATCGTTATGAATAGTTACGAATCGTTAGTAAATCCAACTACCAATATCGAATTTCAACTAATTTGAACGAAATTATTATAGCAGATATAACGAATGAATTCGAATGACAAAGTGTCATTTTTGCAGAAAAAAAAAAAAGCGTAGGGGTCCCCCCAAATTCAATAACCAGGCCCTTCAGGTCTGGTATGGATATTAAGGGGGACCCCAGCCAAAAAAAAATAAAAAAAATGGCGTGGGGTCCCCCCCAAATATCCATACCAGACCCTTCAGGTCTGGGATGGATTTTAAGGGGAACCCCGGCCAAAAAAAAAAAAAAAAAAAAAAAAATGGCGTGGGGTCCCCCTCAAAATCCATACCAGACCCTTTATCCGAGCACGCAACCTGGCAGGCCGCAGGAAAGGAGGGGGGGACGAGAGCGGCCCCCCCTCCCGCCTGAACCGTACCAGGCCACATGCCCTCAACATTGGGAGGGTGCTTTGGGGTCCCCCCCAAAGCACCTTGTCCCCATGTTGATGAGGACAAGGGCCTCATCCCCACAACCCTGGCCGGTGGTTGTGGGGGTCTGCGGGCGGGGGGCTTATCGGAATCTGGAAGCCCCCTTTAACAAGGGGACCCCCAGATCCCGGCCCCCCCCCCTGTGTGAAATGGTAAGGGGGTACAAAAGTACCCCTACCATTTCACCAAAAAAGTGGCAAAAATGGTAAAAATGACAGGAGACGGTCTTTGACAATTCCTTTATTAAAATCTTCTTTCTTCTGGTCTTCCTTTCTTCATCTTCTCCTTCCGTCATCTTCTTCCATCTTCTTCCATCTTCTTCTTCCTTCGATTCGCTTCTTCTTCCTCCGGTCTTCTCGTCCTTCTCGTCCGGCGTCGTCCTTCTCGTCCGGCATCGTCGTCTCTTCTCGCAGGCCGCTCCTCGCAATGGGAGGCTCCCGCTCTGTGAGGCTCCGCTCCGGGTGACAGGTCTTTTATAACGAAGGCACCTGGTGACCCCGCCCCCTCTGACGCACGGGGACGTCATGTGGAATTCCCTATGGCTTTCCCCATGACGTCAGAGGGGGGGCGGGGTCACCGGGTGCCTTCGTTATACAAGACCTGTCACCCGGAGCGAAGCCTCACAGAGCGGGAGCCTCCCATTGCGAGGAGCGGCCTGCGAGAAGAGACGACGATGCCGGACGAGAAGGACGACGCCGGACGAGAAGGACGAGAAGACCGAGAAGACCGGAGGAAGAAGAAGCGAATCGAAGGAAGAAGAAGATGGAAGAAGATGCCGGAAGGAGAAGATGAAGAAAGGAAGACCAGAAGAAAGAAGAAAGAAGATTTTAATAAAGGAATTGTCAAAGACCGTCTCCTGTCATTTTTACAATTTTTGACGCTTTTTTGGTGAAATGGTAGGGGTACTTTTGTACCCCCTTACCATTTCACACAGGGGGGGGGCCGGGATCTGGGGGTCCCCTTGTTAAAGGGGGCTTCCAGATTCCGATAAGCCCCCCGCCCGCAGACCCCCACAACCACCGGCCAGGGTTGTGGGGATGAGGCCCTGTCCTCATCAACATGGGGACAAGGTGCTTTGGGGGGGACCCCAAAGCATCCTCCCAATGTTGAGGGCATGTGGCCTGGTACGGTTCAGGCGGGAGGGGGGGCCGCTCTCGTCCCCCCCTCCTTTCCTGCGGCCTGCCAGGTTGCGTGCTCGGATAAGGGTCTGGTATGGATTTTATGGGGGACCCCACGCCATTTTTTTGGGCTAGGGTTCCCCTTAAAATCCATCCCAGACCTCAAGGGTCTGGTATGGATTTTGAGGGGGACCCTACGCCATTTTTTTTTTTTTTTTTGGCTGGGGTCCCCCTTAATATCCATCCCAGACCTGAAGGGCCTGGTTATTGAATTTGGGGGGACCCCTACACATTTTTTTTATCAATGACTTCAATGAATGACAGTTCTCTGTATTACGGATCCAACAATTCATTTGCCGGCAATAGCTGCGACTCGTGATTTTAAATAGTTTTTTTTTTTTCCTGCAAAAATGACACTGCAGGAACAGTTCTCTATATTAGATATACTGAATCTCGAATCATTCGAAGCATTCGTTATATCCGCTATTATAATTTCTTTCATATTAGTTGAAATTACATATTTGTTAGTTACAATACAACATTCGAATTGTTCTCTGTATTACGGGAATCGGCAATTAGCCGCGAGTGATTTTAAATGTCTTTTTTTCCTGCAAAAATGACACATTGTACAGAGAGAGTTCTAAACACAGGAAACCTGCGCCCTTCTATATACTATATACTCTATAGTATGCCTATGAAGGGGGTCATGTTTCCCGTGTTTAGAACTCTCTCTGTACAATGTGTCATTTTTGCAGGAAAAAAAGACATTTAAAATCACTCGCGGCTAATTGCCGATTCCCGTAATACAGAGAACAATTCGAATGTTGTATTGTAACTAACAAATATGTAATTTCAACTAATATGAAAGAAATGATAATAGCGGATATAACGAATGCTTCGAATGATTCGAGATTCAGTATATCTAATATAGGGAACTGTTCCTGCAGTGTCATTTTTGCAGGAAAAAAAAACTATTTAAAATCGAGTCGCAGCTATTGCCGGCAAATGAATTGTTGGATCCGTAATACAGAGAACTGTCATTCATTGAAGTCATTGATAAAAAAATGCGTAGGGGTCCCCCCAAATTCAATAACCAGGCCCTTCAGGTCTGGGATGGATATTAAGGGGGACCCCCAGCCAAAAAAAAAAAAAATGGCGTAGGGTCCCCCTCAAAATCCATACCAGACCCTTGAGGTCTGGGATGGATTTTAAGGGGAACCCTAGCCAAAAAAAATGGCGTGGGGTCCCCCATAAAATCCATACCAGACCCTTATCCGAGCACGCAACCTGGCAGGCCGCAGGAAAGGAGGGGGGGACGAGAGCGGCCCCCCCTCCCGCCTGAACCGTACCAGGCCACATGCCCTCAACATTGGGAGGGTGCTTTGGGGTCCCCCCCAAAGCACCTTGTCCCCATGTTGATGAGGACAAGGGCCTCATCCCCACAACCCTGGCCGGTGGTTGTGGGGGTCTGCGGGCGGGGGGCTTATCGGAATCTGGAAGCCCCCTTTAACAAGGGGACCCCCAGATCCCGGCCCCCCCCCTGTGTGAAATGGTAAGGGGGTACAAAAGTACCCCTACCATTTCACCAAAAAAGCGTCAAAAATTGTAAAAATGACAGGAGACGGTCTTTGACAATTCCTTTATTAAAATCTTCTTTCTTCTTTCTTCTGGTCTTCCTTCTTCATCTTCTCCTTCCGGCATCTTCTTCCATCTTCTTCTTCCTTCGATTCGCTTCTTCTTCCTCCGGTCTTCTCGTCCTTCTCGTCCGGCGTCGTCCTTCTCGTCCGGCATCGTCGTCTCTTCTCGCAGGCCGCTCCTCGCAATGGGAGGCTCCCGCTCTGTGAGGCTTCGCTCCGGGTGACAGGTCTTGTATAACGAAGGCACCCGGTGACCCCGCCCCCTCTCTGACGTCATGGGGAAAGCCATAGGGAATTCCACATGACGTCCCCGTGCGTCAGAGGGGGCGGGGTCACCAGGTGCCTTCGTTATAAAAGACCTGTCACCCGGAGCGGAGCCTCACAGAGCGGGAGCCTCCCATTGCGAGGAGCGGCCTGCGAGAAGAGACGACGATGCCGGACGAGAAGGACGACGCCGGACGAGAAGGACGAGAAGACCGGAGGACGAAGAAGCGAATCGAAGGAAGAAGAAGATGGAAGAAGATGACGGAAGGAGAAGATGACGGAAGGAGAAGATGAAGAAAGGAAGACCAGAAGAAAGAAGAAAGAAGATTTTAATAAAGGAATTGTCAAAGACCGTCTCCTGTCATTTTTACCATTTTTGACACTTTTTTGGTGAAATGGTAGGGGTACTTTTGTACCCCCTTACCATTTCACACAGGGGGGGGGGCCGGGATCTGGGGGTCCCCTTGTTAAAGGGGGCTTCCAGATTCCGATAAGCCCCCCGCCCGCAGACCCCCACAACCACCGGCCAGGGTTGTGGGGATGAGGCCCTTGTCCTCATCAACATGGGGACAAGGTGCTTTGGGGGGGACCCCAAAGCACCCTCCCAATGTTGAGGGCATGTGGCCTGGTACGGTTCAGGCGGGAGGGGGGGCCGCTCTCGTCCCCCCCTCCTTTACTGCGGCCTGCCAGGTTGCGTGCTCGGATAAAGGGTCTGGTATGGATTTTGAGGGGGACCCCACGCCATTTTTTTTTTTTTTTTTTTGGCCGGGGTTCCCCTTAAAATCCATCCCAGACCTGAAGGGTCTGGTATGGATATTTGGGGGGGACCCCACGCCATTTTTTTTATTTTTTTTTGGCTGGGGTCCCCCTTAATATCCATACCAGACCTGAAGGGCCTGGTTATTGAATTTGGGGGGACCCCTACGCTTTTTTTTTTTCTGCAAAAATGACACTTTGTCATTCGAATTCATTCGTTATATCTGCTATAATAATTTCGTTCAAATTAGTTGAAATTCGATATTGGTAGTTGGATTTACTAACGATTCGTAACTATTCATAACGATTCGTAACGATTCGTAACTATTCATAACGATTCGTAACGATTCGTAACTTGAAATTGAAATTCGATATTTGTAGTTGGATTCGAATTGTTCTCTGTGTTATGAGAACCAACAATTCATTAGCCGCGTTAACGATTCGTAACGATTCGTAACGATTCGTAACGATTCGTAACTTTACTAACGATTCGTAAAAAAAATTACGATTCGTCCGAATTTCGTATTTCGTACGAATTCGAACGGAATTTCGTACACGAATTACGAATTACGAATTTTTTTATATACGAAACGGGACGAAACGAAACGAAACGAATTTTTTGGCAGTTCCCATGTCTAATCATCCCTGGCTGGGACACCCGGTCTCTCCTCTGGTCTACATGGCGACGTTTGCTCCCGCTATCCAGCACTGGGGTCTCTGAACCCCCAGGCCTTCAAGCCTGCTCCTGCTATCCAGCACTGGGGTCTCTGAACCCCCAGGCCTTCAAGCCTGCTCCTGCTATCCAGCACTGGGGTCTCTGAACCCCCAGGCCTTCAAGCCTGCTCCATGCTCTACATCTTTAATTCTCTCCTCTCCCGGAAGCATGTGACCCCCAGCTTATATGCGAGTCCTGCCCCTGCCAATACAATTTAATGATTGGTCCAGAGCTCTCCACATAAGCTGCCTGCCACTCTGGTCCTAAATCCTGCCTCCCTTTCAGAACATTTCCACTGAAAGGATGATGGGACTTCCTTGAGCCAGAGTGTGGGTGGCCACACCCCCCTCTATTCTAGCACTCCCCTCTCCCAAATAAACAACCAAGCCTAGAAAAGGCGCAAGGCCCTGGCTAAATTTACCTATCACTATGTACAAAACACACTAAGCACCCACCTAAATGGGGTGGGCACTACAAAAGTATTACTGCAAGGTCATGACACCCCTCCAATAGTTTACATACTATTGATGTTAGGCTGACTGACTTGTAGTTTCCAGCTATATTTCTCTGCCCCTTTTTGAATATTGGTACCACATGGGCTTTTCTCCAATCAGCTGGTACTACTTCTGTCAATATGCTGTCCATAAAGATTAGGAATAATAGTCTAGCTATAACCTGACTGAGTTCTTTGGGGACTCTCGGGTGTAAGCCATCCAGTCCTGGTGATTTATTTGTGTTAGTACCCCTGTAGGGGCTGCTGACAGTTGTGGTCCACCTGTCACCCTGCCCAGCCCAGCATTCACTTACCAATTATATTGGAGACAATGAACAGTCCATATGCTTGTTTTTGTATTTTTATTGAGGGATTTTGAACTTGGATAGGGATGGGAATAAATGGGATACCCAGTAGAATTTTAGAACAGTCAATTTGGGACAGATCTATGTACAATCTTTGTACACGACACTTCCCCAGTCTCCTCCAGCACAACACTTGCTTGCAGAATATCTCTCTCTCTCTTTCTCTCTCTCCTGCACGACACTTTACTCTAGGCACATCTAGCACATGGTTTGTCCCAAATTTAACTCAGGCCTTAAGAATTTGCAATTTCCAGGCAGGGAACCGCGGGTCCCTTTCTAATGTAGCAAAAATAGAATAGGAAGTCTTTAGTGCTAGCTGTCCTATGGTGGACTACTGCTCCCAGCAATCCCTCTTCAGGCCCTGCCAGCCCTCCTGGCTGCAGCTGCCTGACTCCACTGCCTGTGACATTGCAATCCTCACTGGCTCCACAGCCAGCTCTGACTGTTTCCTCTCCCTGGCATGCCTCTCCAGTACTCCCAATAGCACATGCCACTCACCAGCCCTCCTAGCTGCACACTCACTGGTGGTTCCCTCCTGAAGACTTGCCTGGCAGTACTAGCTCCTGCTTTCCTCTCTGACTCTTCTCTGAGCCTCCTTTCCAGTTCCTTCATGTGTTCTTGAAGGGATCCTTCCTGCACCCGAGTCCCAGGCCCAAGGCCACCCCCCCAGAATGGGGAGCGCCCTCAAAGGCCCAGACAGCGGAGCACTCTATCCTCAGTTCTTCCCCCCAACAACTCCTCCCCAGCTGAGCTGACCCTGGGTATTTTGGCCTGCCCTCTGCCAATCTTAGTTGGGGATTGGTCAGGGCTCCTTGAGACACCCCAGACAGCTCCACCTATCTTCCGTGCCTTTCTTCTAGAATCCTCTAGAAGGAAAAGGGAGGTGACAATGGAGTGATGCTGTCTGTGAGTCACCAGCCTACTCTGAGCCACTCCCAGCCGACATAGATCAAAACAAACAGGCCTAGCTTCCAGCTAGGCCTGTCTAAATTGACCTGCTCTCTCACAAAAAAATCTCGCCTGTAGCACCTACCTAAGTAGAGGGTGCTACACTAACAATACACTCATGGTCAATACACCCCTCCTCCCTGTGTAAAAACTGAGGAGAAGAAAGCATTTAGTATTGTTGCCTTCTCTGTGTCATCTGTAACCATCCTCCCATTATCGTCTTTGATGTTGCCAATATGCTCTGTCCTCACTTTTTTACTGTTAATATATAAAAAAAAATTATTGGGTTTGTTTTTTGTTTTTTGTTTTTACTCTTTGCTATATGTCTCTCATAGTCTGTTTTTAGTCGCCCTGATTAAATTATTACAGTTGCATTCCTTATAGTGTTGAAATTCTGACAATGACCCATCCCCTTTATATTTTTTTAATGGACATTTTTTTCTCTTTAATAAGACTTTTTTAAGTTACGGTTTAGCCACTCAGGTTTAACCTTTGCTCCTCTATATTTATTGCCCATAGGAAGGCACTGTGTGATACCTTTATTTAATATGCTCCTAAAACATTCCCTTTTTTCCTCCGTGTTCAATGTTTCTCGGATTTAGTCCCAATTGATGTCTTGTAGTATTGAGCGCAGTTCAGAAACATTTACTCATTCGTCATATGCAAATCACATTTATTTTTCATTTTTTCCTAGAAATGTGATCAGTGTGATCAACACTAGCCTATGTACCAGTGATGCCGTTTAAATCTGGATATACACTAGTAGAATTTTGAACAAAAATGTATATGCAAATTATCAATACATTCAAATTTCCTTCAAAAGTAGTTCAAGATTTTGTTTGCTTTTAACATTAGATTTAGCGTAAATGGACTTTATCGAACGGCCACATACACTGTTAGAAATTTGCACATTTGGGAAAAATTTGATTTTTCTCCTCACTGTGGTCAAAAACGTACATCAATTTGACCTCACTAATGATTAGAAAAACAAATGTTCTTGCAACATTCTTTCAATGAAAAATGTTGAACCAAATTTTGCTAGTTTATATCCAGCTTTACTCTTTTGACCAGTGGTCTCCAAACTGCAGCATGGGGGCTGGATTGGATCCTGTGCTTGCCTTTATCTGGCCCTTTGGGCACTATTACATCCAATGACTCCAGCAATGGAACATAATTCTTCCAACGACACCAATGATGGTGCACGATTCCTCCCACTAACACCAAGAAGGGGACATAATTCCTCCCAATGATACCAACAACGGGGAACTATTCCTCCCACAGATTACAATGGGGCATAATTCCTCCCAAAGACACCAACAAGGGGGCACTATTCTTCCCAATGACACCAATGATTAACCCCTGCTGAGGTGTTGTGTTCTGACAGGGGGATGCCCCCTCCCACCAGAACACTACAATCAGCACTCTCCGCCATTGGCTGATCGAGAGTCGGTCGGCTGGTTTTCCAGCATGCTCGTCTGACAGAAGCTGGCTATTGGGAGGCATACACACAGGCTAAATGTCAGCCAATTTTTTTGAACCGGCCAATGTCTCCCAACATTCGACCTGTGTGTACGGAGCTTTCGAAAGCACAATTGTGTGCTTTGCAAGTGAGCATGATCAAACTGAATGGCGGTTGTGAGAAGAAAAAAAAGCTAGGAGGAGAGCCTGATCAAGTAATTTGTCACATGACCGGCTCTCCTCCAGTCACATAGCTCTCTCTGCTAGATTAAGCAGAAAGAAATCCATGGGATAGTGCAACCTACGGAGGCCAGCAATTTTTAAATGGTCCAAAAAATTTAGTGAATATCAAAAGAATGCAGCGCTCATAAAATGTCCGTTATATAATCAATGGACAATCATACAAAAAATTGTGAATAGAAGACAATACAATACCAATATGCGTGAGTGATTCACTCTCAAAAGAGTAAATGTGAAAATAAGTGTTTTGTCCATAAACACACTATACAATGTAACCATGTGGAATCTCTATCAAAGAGACGTGAAATAAACTATAATATATATATATATACTATGTTTGACCATAGAAAATAATACAAGATGCTTCTAAACAATGTAATGATACACCTTAATTGTGATACTAAAGTGTAAAAAACAAATTAAACGTGACTTTTGTGCGGCTTGTCTGAAGAGGTCCGTCACCACTAGGACTGAGGCTTACCGGAATTTGTGGACTCAGATAGGTGTATACCATGTGAGTCACAAAGGCTTGATGGTGTCAGCCACACCAATGGAAACGACTCCCAGCCCAGGTATGTAGTAACGGCAAACCAAGTCTTTGTAACGTCTTCCAAAGGGACTCAGGAACAAGATGGTAGGCAGTGTATGGTACGGTATATCTCCCCAGGTATGACCGGTAATAAAAAAAAGGGGACTATATAGTGTAATACCGTCAGGCGGAAAAAATGTATTAAAATCTGACAAAGTGGGTACTCACATTGACATAAGGATTAAAAGCATGGATATAGTACTGGTAGCAGTGACATCAGCAAATCATCTCCCGACGGCGTTTCGCCTCCATAGGGCATTATCTGGGGGCATAAGGCATCACCATTTTCTGCCCAAAAAATTTAGCCTGTGGTGTGTAGATTGCAATGGCATATATATTCAGTCACTATAAATGAGCCCTTTATGGTTGCATTCATTTCTGTGGTACAAAATCATTTAACCACTTCCCGCCCGGCCTATAGCAGAATGACGGCCGGGCGGTGGTTCTGTTATCCTGACTGGTCGTCATATGACGTCCTTCAGGATAACATGCCGCCGCGCGCCCGCACCATCGCAGCGATCGGTGGAGCGGTGTGTCAGTCTGACACACCGCTACACTGATCTCCGTAAAGAGCCTCCGGCAGGGGCTCTTTGCCACGTGATCAGCCGTGTCCAATCACGGCTGATCACGATGACAGACGCGAGTAGAGGAGAGCCGATCGGCGGCTCTCCTGACAGCCCCCCCTCAGATGCCCACACTGGGGACTCCGCTAGGACCACCAGGGAAGTGGGCAACATGTGGATGGCTAGGTATGTACCCCATGGCCATCCACATGTGAAAATGATGCCCAATCTGTGCCAGTCAGTGCCCACAAATGGGCACTGACTGGCACCATTATGTACCCCAAAAAATCAGTGATTCCCATAAATGCCACCCATCAGTGTCAGTGCAACCCATCAGTGTCCATCAGTGCCATCTATCAGTGCCCATCCAAGCCCATCAGTGCCCACCTATCAGCGCCCATCAGTGCCCACCCATGCCACCTATCCGTGCCACCCATAAGTACCCATCACTGTCACCCATAAGTTCCCATCAGTGCCGCCTATGAGTGCCCATCTGTGCCGCCTATGAGTGCCCATCAGTGCCGCCTATGAGTGCCCATCAGTGCCGCATATCAGTGCCCATCTGTGCCACCTATCAGTGCCCATCTGTGCCGCCTATCAGTGCCCATCATCAGTGGCCGTCAGTGCCACCTCATCAGTACCACCTCATTGGTGCCACCTCAACGGTGCCCATCAGTGCCGCCTTATCAGTGCCCATCAGTGCAGCCATATCAATGCCCATCATTGAAGAAGAAAACGTACTTATTTACAAAAAAAATTAACAGAAACAAAGAAAAACGTGTTTTTTTTTTCAAAATTTTCGGTCTTTTTTTATTTGTTGCGCAAAAAAAAAAAATTGCAGAGGTGATCAAATACCACCAAAAGAAAGCTCTATTTGTGGGAACAAAATTATAAAAATTCTGTTTGGGTACAGTGTTGTATGACCGCGCAATTGTCATTCAAAGTGCGATAGCGCTGAAAGCTGAAAATTGGCTTGGGCAGGAAGGTGTCTAAGTGCCTGGTATTGAAGTGGTTAAACAACATTGTCTATTTTTATGTTGCACTGATTGTAGTATGGAGAGATTCACTGCTCCAGGATGATCCACCCAAACTCAATCCCACAGCTGTTCCTATGGTTAGAGAACCCAGGTACAGGCACGGCACAAGCTGATGAAGATGCAAATTAAGGACTCTGAACGGCCGCACTCCAAGAAAAATTCAAAAGCCTTTATTGGTAAAATATGGAATCACACAAAAATAGGTCACAGCAAAGCAAGAAAATAGCTAATGCATTTCACACTACCAAGAATGCTTACAAGCACTCTTGGTAGTGTGAAATGCATTAGCTATTTTCTTGCTTTGCTGTGACCTATTTTTGTGTGATTCCATATTTTACCAATAAAGGCTTTTGAATTTTTCTTGGAGTGCGGCCGTTCAGAGTCCTTAATTTGCATCTTCATTGCACTGATTGTAGTTTGAAGAATTCATGGACACAAATTTATTGTAGCATTCACTATTATACATTATTGAGTATTAAATTTAATATGCCTACTAGGGATGAGCCGAACACCCCCCCCGTTCGGCTCGCACCAGAACCCGCGAACGGACCTAAAGTCCGTGCGAGCTTTAGAACCCTATTAGTTATAATGGATGCGAACGTTCGAAATTAAAAGTGCTCATTTTAAAGGCTAATATGCATGTTAATGTCATAAAAAGTGTTTGGGGACCTGGGTCCTGCCCCAGGGGACATGTATCAATGCAAATTTTTTTTTTTTAAAAACGGCCGTTTTTTCAGGAGCAGTGATTTTAATAATGCTTAAATTGAAACAATAAAAGTGTAATATTCCTTTAAATTTCGTACCTGGGGGGTGTCTATAGTATGCCTGTAAAGGGGCGCATGTTTCCCGTGTTTAGAACTGTCTCTGCGCAAAGTGTCATTTTTGAAAGTAAAAAAGCTATTTAAAATCACTCGCGGCTAATGTTAATTCACGGCTCCCGTAACACAGAGAACAGTGATTCATTGAAACTCATTCATAAAAAAAAGTCATTGATAAAAAAAAAAAAAAAAAATGAAAAAAAAAAAAAAAGCGTAGGGGTCCCCCCAAATTCAATAACCAGGCCCTTCAGGTCTGGGATGGATAATTAAGGGGAACCCCAGCCAAAAAAAAAAAAATGGCGTAGGGTCCCCCTCAAAATCCATACCAGACCCTTGAGGTCTGGTATGGATTTTAAGGGGAACCCTAGCCAAAAAAAATGGCGTGGGGTCCCCCAGCTCAAAATCCATACCAGACCCTTATCCGAGCACGCAACCTGGCAGGCCGCAGGAAAAGAGGGGGGGCCGCTATAAAGGAATTGTCAAAGACTGTCTCCTGTCATTTTTACAATTTTTGCCACTTTTTTGGTGAAATGGTAGGGGTACTTTTGTACCCCCTTACCATTTCACACAGGGGGGGGGCGGGATCTGGGGGTCCCCTTGTTAAAGGGGGCTTCCAGATTCCGATAAGCCCCCCCGCCCGCAGACCCCCACAACCACCGGCCAGGGTTGTGGGGAAGAGGCCCTTGTCCTCATCAACATGGGGACAAGGTGCTTTAGGGGTCTTAGACCCCCAAAGCATCCTCCCAATGTTGAGGGCATGTGGCCTGGTACGGTTCAGGCGAGAGGGGGGGCCGCTCTCGTCCCCCCCCTCTTTTCCTGCGGCCTGCCAGGTTGCGTGCTCGGATAAGGGTCTGGTATGGATTTTGAGGGGGACCCCACGCCATTTTTTTTGGCTAGGGTTCCCCTTAAAATCCATACCAGACCTCAAGGGTCTGGTATGGATTTTGAGGGGGACCCTACGCCATTTTTTTTTTTTTTTTTTGGCTGGGGTTCCCCTTAATATCCATCCCAGACCTGAAGGGCCTGGTTATTGAATTTGGGGGGACCCCTACGCTTTTTTTTTTTGTTTTTTATTAATGAATGACAGCTCTCTGTGTTACAGGAGCCATCAATTCATTAGCCGCGAGTGATTTAAATAGATTTTTTTCCTGCAAAAATGACACTTTTTTGCAGGGAAAGTTCTAAGCACAGGAAACCTGCCCTCCTTCACAGGCCACCTATAGACACCCCCCAGATGTGATACTGCAATGCTGTTCTAACAGCATGCACACACATATCCCCAGAAATAAAGCACATATTGTTGTCAGCAGTCAGCAGCACACTGACACGCTGACACTGTCTGAAACATAATATGCGAGGCCGCCGGCGCGGCGGCCTCTTATACCGTGGGGCGTGTACTAAAGCCCCTGAGCTATAATTGGCTACAGGCATCCTGCCTGTAGCCAATTATGGCTCTCCTCGCTGCCGGCGCTGTGATTGGCCAAGCATGCGGGGTCACAGTGCATGCTTGGCCAATCATCAGCCAGCATTGCACTGCGCGGGCCGCAATGCATTGCGGGGCCGCTCGCATCACACGAATTTGATGCGAGCGGCCCCAATAGTTCTGGGCTCGCCGAGCGAGCGAACACCCGGTGCTCGATTCGAACATGGGTTCGAATCGAACACCGGGCTCATCCTTAATGCCTACTTTCAAACGCTAAACAATCAATAACTAGGTAGTAAGATGGACAGATTAGTAAAGCCCTTTGTACTGTCAAAGTGTTTTATATTGTATTTTCAACTCAATAATTCATTACCTTGTATAAACCAAACCTTAAAGTTGAAGTTTAGGTTTTAGATTTTACATAGTTGCATTGGTCTAGCTTGGACCATTGTAAGTGTAGCACCCTCTAGTGTGCTACTAATGTTAGTGTAGGCAAATTGAAGTTTTTGACATTTGGTAAGTTATTGGCTCTGGTTACTGCAGGTCAGGCTGGATGGCTCTACAGTGCAGGTCACTGGTACCTCCCCCTGGATCTAGAAGTTGGAAGAAGCTTCTGGAAGTTAATGGGCAGAGGCCAGGGGGTCCTAATCTGCATACTTAGGGAATCTGGCCGATCCCTAGCCAGAGAGCCTGGCAGGGTGGCCGGGTCAGCCCATAAATATGGTGGCACCTAACCAGCAGGGGACTTGGATGGAATATGGAGTGCTGAGGAGCCTGTTGGTGTCCTAGGAGGGGGCCCCCGGGTCTAGGGGGGGCTCTGCCTCCAGGCTGGGGCTTGAGCTAACCTGGAAGAATCATTTTAGCAGTAGCGGCTTGTGTTTTTTTTGGGGGTGGTAAACAATGCACCCCCCCCGGTCGGTCGAGTTACCAGCCCTTACCCCATTGATGGCACTGACAGTGCTTCCCTTTGGGTGACAGGCGGTGTCTTCCCCTGCATCACAGCAGCCATGCGTCTACTCCTCCATCTTCCTCGGCCAATAGGAACGCTTCTCCTTTCGGCCAGTGGAAATGGGTCTCAGGACCCGCTTCCTGATTGTCCGGGAGGAGAATCAGTGTGACAATAGCGAATATTCATTCCCTGTTGTCACACAACTGGGTGGGCTCGGGGTGCAAAGCTCTGTGCCCTGAGCCCACCCTTTTTTGAAGCCAATTAGAGCCCCTGGCTCCACTCATGTGTTTAAAAAAAAAAACTCTGGAATCCATGCCTCCGGCATGCAGATTAGGGGGCCGGACGCATGGATAAGGGGCGGCACCCCTGCGCCCCTAATGGACGGGCCACCACTGTCTTTTAGTGTCTGTTTTTTTAGAAGGAATCTTGCCTAAGAGTAGCAGGGAACAAGGAGGACAGACTGAGTACATCAGCACACCCAGCATTCACAAGGGGAAAGACTGACACATGTAGCAGGCTATCAAAGGACAGCACTGTGCTTAACCCTTTTATCCATTGTCCTGGGAGATCTTCAGAGGGCTGGTAGACAAGCAGCCAGGAGGACTGATAGTACATGCAGGCGGTGGAATGGGGAGCAGTTCTACAAGAGGAGAGGAGATACTCCTGCATGTAGTTTTGCAAAATTTTGTGCTATTCTCCAAAGGGTGCTGAGGGCTCTTGGTCCGTAAGGGACTTTGCCACTGATCAAAGAGACTGGGTGTTTCTAGCAAGGAAAGCAGTCCAGGATATTTTCTCTGTACATAGGAAGGAAGTTGTCCTCATCTGTTTTTCTTCAAGTCAAGTTAGGCATCCCATAATCCCTATACCCTATCAAAGTTGTTTTCCCCAATAAAACAACAAGAATAAGCCTGTGGACTGATTTCTTTTGTCTTAAAGCAAGTTTGATATGCGTGTTGCCTGGCTGTGCAGGAATAGGGGGAACCAGTAACCAGCAGCTCCAGAGAAGGGTAGCATTACATAAGTATACCTGTGGGTTCTCTGTGGAAGCTGGAAAACACTGTAGTAGGCACCACTACTGCAGTGATCTCCCCTAGCTTTGGGCCCAGTTCTGAGCGGCTGCCCTGCTGCATTGTGAACACAGACATGATTCAGGGAACACTTTCTCAATGAATGCAAAAGTGTTCCCTGATTGGACAATGTGTAGAGGTGGGGTGCTGAGGTCATGATATCCACCTTGTCCAATCAAAGAACACTTTGCATTCAATTAAATCTTGCAAAGTGGCACCCATGCCAAGCTGGTGATCCCCTGTGTTCACTAAGTAGCAAGGTATTGTAACTGCTTGACACAGGACCTAGAAGCCAGTGGAGATCACTGTAATAGCAGATCACAGTACAGTGATTACCAGCTTAATGAGGATCCCACAGGTATGGCACATGCATAGTTACATTGGTCCTGCTTGTACAAATATACATATGTAAAAATTGCCAACAGCATTTATGCAGTTGCATGAAAAAATACATAACAGTAAGTTTGCATCACAGCCCATTGTTCTATGTTAATTGTCATTTTCTTTTAAAGAGGCATAAATTAACAGCGGATAATGTATTTGTCTCTAATTGCAGGGCACTAAAGCACACTCCTGACAGCTCCATGCGAGGTTAGTACAGCGTTCTCCTCTGCTGAGCTGTTGTGTCCTGACTGGAGGACCGCCTCTCTGCCAAAACACTCCGATCAGCGCACATACTCTGTCATTGGCTGAGTGCGCTGATCGGGAGTCGGCCGGCTGCTGATTTTCCAGCATGCACGTCCGACAGAAGCCGGCCAAAAAAATTAAAATGTCAGCAGCTACAGTATGTGTAGCTGCTGAATTTTTTTATTTTTTGCTGGGGTGGGAGCTTTAAGCCCTGTACACGTGGGTTGAATATCAGGAGAGTCAGTTAAAAAAAAAAAAGGCAGACTTTTGGCCCGTGTGTATGTTGGTCTGTCCGACGGAAGCCGGTTGTGCATGCTGGAGATAAGCAGCTGGCCGACTCCCGATCATTGCTCTCAGCCAATGACAGGGAGCGCTGATCAGAGTGTTCTGGCGGGGGGGGGTACCCCTGTCAGAGCACAACAGCTCAACGGAGGAGATCGCTGTACTAACCCGCTGTACTAACCTTGGTTAGTACAACGGCTCAGACTTTTAATATTAGGACACTTACCTGACTTGGAATCCAGTGATGTCGGCACCCCAGCTGATGTTTCCATCGGCTCTCGGGTGCTGCCACCGCCATTGCCTGTAAGGGAAACCGGCAGTGAAGCCTTGCGGCCACGGCAAGATCTCTCAGAAGTGGGGACGGGTACCTGTCAAATACAGGTACCCGCTTCCCCCCAAAAGGTGCTAAATGTGGAACTGGAGGGGGGAGAGGCAGATAAGCGGAGCTTCCACTTTTGGGTGAAACTCTGCTTTAAAGTGGAGGGCCACCCTAAATAAAAAAATTGCATACAAATGTTCCTAAAAATTTGGAGGAAAAAAAAAAATATATATTTTTTTAACTTACCAGAAATGGCTGTTGCTAGGCAGATTGTCCTAATCTGCATCTTCCTATTCTGCGGTGATCTTCAGTCTTCTCATCCTCGCGTCGTCTTCTAGTGAATGGGGCGCAGTGTATTCTGGGAACTGTGTGTGTCCCACAATACAGCTCGCACCATTCACAAAGCACTGCACGACTCGCACATGCGCAGTAGGAAAAGGGCAGTGAAGCCGCAAGGCTCCACTGCCTGTTTCCCTTAGTTGGAATGGTGGCGCCGGGACCCGAGAGCCGAGGGACGGTCGGCCTTGGGCGGCCGACATCGCGGGCACCAAGCACAGGTAAGTGTGCTTATTAAAAGTGTTTGTAGCTGCTGACTTTTACATTTTTTTTTCCCGGCTGGCCCTCCCCTTTAAGTCCTGGGTATTGAAAAACATTGGTGCTATCCTCACAGATTTAACTTTTAATGTATTCAATTATAAAACCTTACTAAAACTTTTATATATTTATCGATGTTTGTTATTAATACTATTTTACATGACCTCAATTGTAATGTGTAATTAGAAAGTTAGTTACTACCTTGCAGAGTTCTAGCAGCGTAAGTGACCAACTGTGCCCATTGACTGCAAATGGATCATTCTCTTCCTTTAAGATATGGTAAAAATAGTACATTTTACCTGTAACATTACACTTAGCTAATATCCATTGTCACTGCTGTCATATGTGTCACAAAATTGAGTTTCATTGAGTGGAATGAAGCAGCAGTTCGGCTAAAGTCTCAATATGCTTACAAAATATTACTTTTTCTGGTAGTATCAGCTGTGCTATGTTCTCAGCATGGCTAAATTGAAGAAATGAGACACTAACTTTGTGTTGCTTGACAGAATGTTGATGTTTCTAAATTACCACTTTTTTGCTGGCCACAGTAAAAATAAGTCAGAATTCTGTGTTTGTTCAATTAAAAACTCAACAACATGCCAACTTGCTAAAAGATAAATCTTTCCTTATTTGCTCCAAATTGTCTGTTAAATATACTATTGAATGCATGTTTATCTCATTTTTATTAAATATAAAAAAAACTATTGAAATTCTGCTATCCTGTCCTCTGCCTCTGTAGTCTTTCACACTTCCTATGTTATCTCAAGAGTCTGTTTGGCCCCCCAGAGGCGTATCTAGTAAAAATGGCGCCTATGGCAAGCACTGAAAATGCGTCCCTGTCAAAACATTTGAAACACATCTTTCAGATAATACTGTCAGTATATACATTTGAAACACATCTTTCAGATAATACTGTCATATATACAGGTATATAGGGAGAACAGTAGGTTAGTGGTTGGGACTTGCCTCAAACAGTGTACAATTCAACTACCTGCATGTGTTTGGAGTGGGAGAGGAACCCCACAGGGAGAACATGCTAATTCCATGTAGCTAGTGTCCTGGGCAGGAGTGGAGCCCAGTGTATATATGTAGACATTGGGGGGGGGGGCGTACCTGCTTCTCCATACTCTCCTTGTCCCCACTGCCATTATGTTTGGGGGGGGTTCCTCTCACAGCTGGCACCCTCCAGCATGTAGAGTCTGGAGGGTCGGGCACTCTGCTTTCTGTCGAAGCAGAAGAGGACATTCTGGAAGAGGGTGAACCACTTGTCATGCCACCTGTTGGTCTTGGCCGCCTTCTTGCTAAGTTGCCCCCTCTTCGTGCCCTCCTTGCGGGCCAGGAGAGCCAGGTACAGAGCGTGACCCTGGTTACAGCGCACACTCTTCTGCATGATCCCGAGCCTGGCACTCCACACCATCCGTCCCCACCGATCACTCCGGGACAGCAATGTGCCACCGATCGCTGCACAAGTGGCCCCTGGCTGCAGGTGTGTGGCCACTGAGTTTCCTGCCACTGCGCTGTCACTCCGTATTCTGTGCAACAGTGGTGTCTCTAGCTTTCATATTTAGGGGGGGGGCACATGGGAGGACAGAAACAAAAGTAGGGGCGCCCAACTATAAAAATTATGTGTGTATATATATATGTATATATATATATATATATACACACACACACACACAGTGCCTTGAAAAAGTATTCATACCCCTTGCCATTTCCTAAGTTTTGTAATTTTTTGTTATGCAAATGAATTTTATTGGAATTTTATGTGATGGACCAACACAAAGTGCCAGGTTAGGTGATATACAGTAGTGCCAGGTTAGGGTGGTATAGTGCCAGGTTAGAGTAGTATAGTGCCATGTTAGGTGAGAGTGCCAGGTTAAGGGGGTATAGTGCCAGGTTAAGGGGGTATAGTGCCTGGTTAGGGTAGTATACTGCCAGGTTAGGTGATAGTGCCAGGTTAGGTAATACAGTAGTGCCAGGTTAGGGGGGTATAGTGCCAGGTTAGGTGGTAGTGCCAGGTTTGGTGATATATAGTAGTGCCAGGTTAGGTGAGAGTGCAAGGTTAGGGTGTTATACTGCCTGGCTAGGGTGGTATAATGCCAGGTTAGGTGATAGTGTCAGGTTAGGTGATATACAATAGTGCCAGGTTAGGGTGGTATAGTGCCAAGTTAGGTGGTAGTGCCAGGTTAGGTGGTAGTGCCAGGTTAGGGTGGTATAGTGTCAGGTTAGGGTGGTAGTGCCAGGTTAGGTGGTAGTGCCAGGTTAGGGTGGTATAGTGTCAGGTTAGGGTGGTAGTGCCAGGTTAGGGTGGTAGTGCCAGGTTAGGGTGGTACAGTGTCAGATTAGGGTGGTAGTGCCAGGTTAGGGTGGTACAGTGTCAGATTAGGGTGGTACAGTGTCAGATTAGGGTGGTAGTGTCAGGTTAGGGTGGTATAGTGTCAGGTTAGGTGGTAGTGCCAGGTTAGGGTGGTAGTGCCAGGTTAAGGTGGTAGTGTCAGGTTAGGGTGGTAGTGCCAGGTTAAGGTGGTAGTGCCAGGTTAGGGTGGTATAGTGTCAGGTTAGGGTGGTAGTGCCAGGTTAGGGTGGTATAGTGTCAGGTTAGGGTGGTAGTGCCAGGTTAAGGTGGTAGTGCCAGGTTAGGGTGGTATAGTGTCAGGTTAGGGTGGTAGTGACAGGTTAGGGTGGTATAGTGTCAGAGTAAATACATGACAACATGAATGGATAAGAGAATGCTTGTCCTGTTCCCCTCTTCCTCCATCACCTGCACTAAAAGTATAAATCTATGACTGTCCCTGCTGCTGCAGAACCTCCTTCTCCCCCTCCCTGAAGTGAACATAAAGAAAAAAAACTCACATGTGTTCAAGCAAGCTGAGGACCAATTCTGTCTTCTTCCTGGAACTGAAGTCAAAATGTGGCGGGTGGGAGGGGAAGAGGGAGGGGCTGCAACACAGACAAAGCATTATTGGCTAACACTGAGATGAGATGCAAATATCCCTCTCCCTTTGATGGTCGGGAGTCGTGACACAGACATCATGCAGCCCTGAATCTTACTGCTGTGTGCACTTCTCCACACAGTACAGGTTGGAGATGTTGGTTTGCACACACACACACACAGGGGCGGGCTTAGGGATGGAAGTGCTGCTGCTCGAGCTGGCACGGTCTGCCTTCTGTCATTATGACCCCGACAGCAAACTTTGAACAGGACATGGAGGAATGGATGATCGGCAGGCAATTACAGATTATCTGTGTGTCTATCCCTCCAGCAGCTGAGAGCTTACAGGAGCGGGAGGGAGGCAATTGCCCTGCCGATCATTTTAATTGGGGGGGGGGGCATGAGGGCCACAGCTGTGCAGAAACTCTGCTCTTCTTACCATGGACAGAAACTTCCTCCCACTGCCCACCCGTGTACACTGCATGGTCGCGGAGTGGAGAGTGAGCGCCCACCCTGCGGGGAGAATATTGGGATGTGCCAGAGGGGGGAGTCATCTGACCCACACGCTAAAACGCTTTCCCAGATCTTTCGGGGGAGAGGAGAGCACCGACCATGTGCTCTGCTGGGGGTCATCTCTGATCAGTGTAGACTGGCAGCTACTCTCCCGCGCCCCCTACATGTGGCGCCCATGGCACTTGCCATATCTGCCATACCTTGGATACGCCACTGTTGGCTCCCCTAGTTCTTATCTTGGAACTACAAGTCATTTAGTGCCTATGCTTTGGAGATGAAGACAGTGGTATTATTAAATAGTGTAGCAAAGGAAAACTGGGCAGGGCTGACACCACTCCCAAAAATGCTATGTGTGTCAGCCAACAATAAGAAATTAGCAGCTGAGTGCATTTTTAGCAGATCAACAGGGTTTTCTTAATACTTGCATGGTCTTTTAGGAGGAAAAGGTCTTGATACATGCTGTAAGATATAATGTTCATTAAAAGTAGGGATGTGTGAAACTAAAAGTTTTCTCTTCACCATAATTTTGGTGCATAGTGGTACATTTTCATTTTTTTTTCAATTTCATTCCAATTTGGTATAATGCATTGGAATCAATAGGGAAGGTGAAATTTGGTTGGTTGGTTGGTATAGTTTTTTTAGGGTGTAATAGCCTTTTGACATTTAAAAATGTCAACAGTCCTAAATGCTAATAATAATCTCTGAGATACACATACATGAATACAATACCTGGTGTGTCTGTCTAGTGGCTTTGCAGACTACAATTTTTTTTCTTAAAAAAAAACTGGTAACATTACATACAAATGTATAATCAAATTGGAATTTAGAACATGACTTTTTAGATAAGGGCACTTTAAATAAGTGATCTGACTTTAGCATAATATTCCTGATAGGTGTATGGGTCTAATCCCTGGTTTTGCAAATGTTTTAAATTACAGTATTTATCGGTGTAACACGCACCCCAATTTTAGGAGGGAAGTTTAAGGAGAAAAAATGTACATTTTAAATAAAGAACTTTGAAGCAAAATTAGGGTCACAGCTCATCTATTCACCCTGCTCAGTGCCCATCTGCAGCCTATAAATTGACCAACAATGCAGCGTGTTCAGTGCCCATCTGCATCCTCACCTTTCCCATCATTGCAGCCTCGCCAGTGTTAGATTATCCCTGCTGTCTCTGAATTACACAGAGCCGCAATCTCCTGTGTACCCGTCACTCCATCACTCACAGTCAATCCTCCTGGCCCTGCTTATATGATAGACAGAACAGTGGCCCAATGCAGGGCCAGGAGGCGTGGCTGTGAGTGACGGTATACAAGAGATTGCGGCTCTATGTAATTCAGCGGCGTTTGCTCCTCCTCTTCCCTCAGACAGCAGGGATTGGTGTATGACACACACCCATGATTTCCCCTGATTTTAAGGAGAAAAATGTGCGTGTTATACGCCGATAAATACGGTACTCATTCCAGTCGTGCATACACTTCTCAAATGACCTGACACCAGTCATGTTAGATAATGATTAATGCTGCATTGGTGCTGGTTATTGTGCAAAAATTCTTTGACAATCACACCTTTTGTAAAATAGGGGGAAGAGAGCAGGACATTTTTTCTTCTTTTTTGGGAGGAGGTTTAGCTCTTTGAAATGATAAGATAGCTGACATCTAACTCCAGCAATAACCACCAGCAAATCCCCCCAGCAAGAATGAGGGCATGCAATAACCCCCAGTAATAGTAACATGCAGCAATAAACCTCTTGAAAACTAGGCATTTCCCTAACATACTAAAAGTAATGAAATACTTCTCTGTACATAACCTGAGCTGGATCCTCCTGGTGACTGGCTGCTGACTATTTTGCCAATCCAATGCCACAACCTCTTCCCCTGCTTTCCTTCCAAATCAGAATGCAGTCACCCCTCTTGTAGCCCAGTTCTTGGGTTGACAGCCCTCTTCCCCAGCAGCCTGTTGGGACTATAAACAAATACACAGGATTACTCTGAAGACCATTTCGACAAGTCCCCCCTTGCATTGCTTTATATTAAAGGTGAACTTTTGGTGTTGCTTAATTTAATTATAGGTGAAATTCTGACTCTGTATGATCGGGGTGCTATGGGTTTGCTGGAAGAATGTTTGGGGTTACTATAGTACACCCAGTCTTCCCCCGACACCTACTGTAGCTGCTGCACTGTTTATGCTCTGGGGGGTTTGGGCTCCCTTATCTACCCCCAAGAACAGAGGGAATAGAGTCTATATAAAACAACTTTGTCAGAATGTGTTTTGATGAAGAGTTCTGAAGAATGCCAGCAGAGAAGTCTGTGTTACTTGAGCTTTGTTTGTATGGTGTTCTGTCAGGGTTGGTGATGCCCATCAGTTGGAAAGTGCACAGTCAACTTTACATGCACCTTTCAGGTAGCTTAAGCACAAAGCCATGTCTGACTGCAGAAGTATGTACTGTTTCACTCAGCACTTTAGAACTTGATGGTTGGGGGACACTAGGCAGGATTAACAAAATGTTAAATCAGAGGCTCCCTTTTGATACCTGTTGGAATGTAATCTTGAGATTCCCACATTTGATACCTGGGTGGATATTAATCGAAAGCAAATCTATGGCCTCCTTAAGTGTCCTGAGGGTCCCCAAACTCTGGATTCTTTATTATTCAAATATTGACCAGAATTAAAATGAGCCAGCCCTGGCCTGGCCCTTTAAACCCCCCCCCCCCCATTGTTTCCCTATAGTCCAATAAATGGGCATATGGCCTTACCGGCCAATAGGAGGAGCTACAAGGAGGAAGTAGACAAAAACATGACTCTTTGCTCTCTGGCTGAAATTTACATAGAAGTGTATCCTGGGTTTTGTGGAACTCAGGGGAATATTTGGAAATTTGGAAATTAAAGTGCTGCATTTAATACATTCCATGAACCAGTATAGCAGGCTTAAAGAGAACACATGTAGATGTAAAGCCACAGACACCCTCATGTTTATTGAATTGTCTTTTCCCTCTCTCTCAGTAGTCAGAAGTTTT
>CM053026.1:206623729-206658538 GCA_028564925.1 Lithobates sylvaticus
GCAAGTGTGTGTGTGTGTGTGGGGGGGGGGGGGGCAAAGCCTTTATCCCTTTGCAAGGACCTTGTCCCCATTTTAAGGGGACCAGCACTGTATCCCCATATCTGGTCCCCAAAAGGGATGTGAGGGTTTGCAGGGGGGTGAGGATTATTAAAATATGAAAGCCACCTTCATAGAGGAATGAGTATGGAGTAAACAATTTACCGTATATACTCGAGTATAAGCCGACCTGAATATAAGCCGAGGCACTTAATTTTACCACAAAAAAATGGGGAAACGTATTGACTCGAGTATAAGCCTAGGGAGAGAAATGCACAGCTACTGTAAGTGGAAAAGAGGTTCAACAATGCCCATTGGCAGCCTCACTGTGCCCATTGGCATGCCTCACTGTGCCCATTTGCAGCCATAGGTCCCCCGAACTTCAAACTTGGTAGTTAAGGGTTCCTAAATGCCCCCAAGCTGCAGCTCTCTGGACCCAAAGGGTCTTAAAATGACATTGCTGCAGATGGACACAGTTGACCGACTTTGGGGCCCAGTATCTCGGGGTCACTTGGTGCTAGGAACCCCATCTTTGGATATGTTGTAGTGCTAGTTCTGGGTTTGCATACCAAATTTGGGGCGTGGCCTGACCTCGAGGGAGAATGGCAGCATAATTCCTGAGCTCCTGCTGACGGAGAGATTTCTTTATTACAACTGAGGATTTTCACCCACCTAAAACCTCTCAGAAGATGGGAACCTCTTCCCGTGGCTCTTCAGCCTCCAGATCCCGATCCCCGAGAGAAAACTCCGGGCGTCCGAGCCAGAACATACCAGAGATGTTCCGGGCCCAGGCGGAGAATATGGCGTCGTCCAGAGGCTCCTCACAGGCCTCAAGCCTGCCTCGTGACCATGCACAGCGGCTCCTGCCAGAAGCTGAGGGGATAATTCTCACCCCCCAACAACCCCCCAGCCTCCATGACCTGCGCTCGATAGCTGCGGACATAAAAGACACCCTCACGGCGGCACTTACAGCAGCGATATCAGATCTCAGGGTAGATATACAGACGATCGCGGGAAAGGTTCAGGAGGTTGAAAAAATCACTTTGACCCACTCTGCGGTCCTCCGCCGCTCCTGTCAAGTAATTGATTGCCACACCATGCAACTTCGGGATATCAACCGCCACGTTGAAGATTTAGACAACCGCCGACGGCGCCACAATCTCCGCATCAGGGGACTACCCGAATCGATCGATGCTGAGCACCTAATCCCTGAGGTAACAGCATTATTCAATAACCTACTGAACAGAGCACCATCTACTCCGATCGGTATGGAGCGCATTCATAGAGCCCTGCGCCCACGGGGAAAAGATGCCGACCCCCCCAGAGATGTGGTATGTTGTGTGATTGACTACCGACTCAAGGAGGAAATCCTACACAAAGCCCGCGCTGTCAGCCCGCTGACACACAACGACGTGGATATACACCTGTTTCAAGATTTATCCACCATCACTTTACAGCGCCGCAGGGAACTACGTCCGGTCCTGGAAGTCCTAAGAGCTAATGCAATACCGTACCGTTGGAAGTTCCCCTTCGGTCTCTCTGCCACTGCCGCTGGCCGATCGGCGCTCCTCAGAGTTCCGGAGGACCTCGACCACTTCTGCGACACACTGGGGATCCCTTTCACCGAAGCCCCAGACTGGTACGCCGAATTCCGGACGCCCGCCGCCAGAAGACCTGCACGCGAGGAAGAGATCATGGAGACGCAAGACTCCCAATCAAGCAGATGGCGCTCCCCATCGACACACCGAGACATGCTTCTGGCGCCGAGACGAGGCCGCGGAACAAGCCAGATGTCAACACCACTTCCCAGGAGAACCCGCCGAGACCGTTAGATGCTCACATCATTGATCTCTACTTCTCCCGCCTGCTCAGGTACTTGTCCGTAAATCCCCCTCCTCTCCCCCCCCCCTAAGCCCTCGAGTGCTGACTCTCCCGTATGTCCTCGGTAGCCAGGTCCGGCTACAACACCACTGCATATCGCTCACCCCGATAGACACCCCCCTCTCAGTGATACCATGTCATGAAGCGCTGCTACCTACCCGGGATGGATGGACAAGCTGCCGTCTCTTGAGCCTAGATATCCCCCTCCTATACACTTTTTGAGCCCCGGAACGCTACCCATATGATGGGCGAAATAACTCAGTCTTTCCCTAGGATTTCTATTTTTTTTTTTTTTTTTTTTTTTTATGTATGTACGGTGCAGCTTCAGCTCTGCTCCCTCCGCCATTTTGTATGCCTCCGCGCCATTTGCGGTGATACTCCTTGTTAGCACTGCCGAGGAAATACCATAGTAACAATATGCTAGCTTCCAGGACCTGTTCTGGCAAACTGTAGACCTCTTACCCCTTGAAGCTTGTCGGGCACCCTATGTCTCTCACTCTCGGGTTCACTTTGGGGTTACCCCCTTGGTATCTGGGGAGACCCTCTTTTTTTTTTTTTTTTTTTTTTGCAGAGGTGTATAACAATGTGCCTTCCAGCTGATGATTGCTATGTGTTATATACATAGGGCTGCCTATTTCCTGTATGCTATTTCCCTTGGTTCATAGGTTTGTGTAAAACTATTACGATACCCCACTTACCTGCAATGTGCTGGACTGTCTCCAGTGAAGACGAAATTGCCTTATATAATTCAATTTCACTGTACAGCTCTGTCGTGGGCCGGTGACATGTGATATTGCACAATTACATTACCCGCGTGGCATTTCTCCTTACTGAGACAGGTCAATTTCTGCGGCCTTGCATAACTGAGGCTTACTTCACCTAATTTGTCGGTTGCTCTATACTATGTACATGGGATTGCATGTGTACTAGATGCGAATAGCCATTGCTTATGGGTGTGAATTTAATCACTACGGAACCCCACATATTTGCAATATGCTGGGCTGACCCCAGTGAGGACGAGCATGACGCGTTATATAAATACTGTACGGATTTAACTGAACAGCCTGACCATAGGCCTATGGCATGTAATAGTGTAAGATTATTTTATTTGCATGGCTTTTCTCCTCACTGATACCTACCGGTGTGATACACCTTGCTAAACTGATGGCTACTCCACGTATAATATTGTCTGCTCTATGATATATACATGAGAATGCTGGTGACATGTATGCTCTTACCAAACTGTATATAGGTATGTCTATAATTCATACGGACCTCCACATACTCACAGTGTGCTGGGCTGGTTTCAGTGAGGGAGGAAATGTCATGTTAAATGAATTTCACTGGACAGCGCGGCCATAGACCTATGACATGTGATATTGCACGTATTTTTTACTCGCACGCTGCTTCTCCTCACTGTGATTTGTCAGTTTAGATCCCCTAACTAAAAAGATGAACGAAAAAAAAAAAAGATGAGTACTCCACCTACACCGCCCACAATAGGGAGTAGACCTACGACACCCAACTTTCACAGAATAAGGTGGGGAAGCCATATGCCGTGCTCCGGCGTTCCCTCCTGTGCCATGATCTCTCCCCACTCCTGCTACTAGCCACGCCCTCATACTCTGGAAACCCCCCTAAGTGGAATTCTGCTCCACGCTCACCCCACTAAATGATTCCTTCGTGGGAACACACACTATGCCTAAACTTACCTTAGAATTACGGTACAAATATCTGCTTGTTATGCACATCATTTGCTTTTTAACCTCTGACCTATGCTTTATTTAATTTTTTTTTTTTTTCTTTTTTTTGTACTAATTTATTGTACTATTTTGTTTCTGCCTACCTTCACGGTAAACTAGAATCCTATTGGCCCTGGAAGATCGGGCCCTGACTACCTTGCGACTATCACCGAATTAGATTTGCATGGATTTAGGCTCCCTATTGCTGCCTTAGACATCCCCACTCACCTGCTCAATGTTCCCACCTTCACTCCCAGGGTACCCCTTACATCTTTTACCTTACTAGATCCTATAACAGACCACCCCTTTCCCCGTTGCCTAGTCCACAAGCTACTCGGGAACACCTCTCCTACCATACTCCCCTCAACCCTCCACACACAAGTGGCATTCTTCCTATACCGCTTACTATACCCCACATTCATGACATGTTCCCCACCAGTATCCATCCTCCTCAGTTTCTTTTTTTTTGCACAATCCTATATCTCTCCGTCAAGCATGATGCATTATAAACACGTCTCATTCCACTCCCCACCGAGATCAGACAACCCCAATTCAGTGGTCCCCTAACTATCCATTACTACTGTTAGTTTTATCCCCAACCACTGTACCGCCTTGGCTGTTGTGGGACTTAGCCCGTCTAGGTCCTGGGGTCAGCAAGCTGGTTCTTGCGACCCGCCATACCTGCTCCTTCGCACAACTGCTCGTTTACACGCTCACGCGCGTACACCTACCTGTTTTCGAGCTTTACTACCCCTTCCCCGTCATTCTTTGACTCCTTCACGCCTGTTATTGCTCAACTCGCTTTCCCCCTCCTCTGTGGACCTACTCATACCTAGCATAACCAGTCTCTGGGGACTCCGTCTCAGTCGAGCACTCGCTTCGTTCACTGGCACACGGTTACTCTACACGTCAACCCGACCTGCTGACCACATTATGTCGTCGCCCCACACACAATCACAACCTCAAAGGAGGCCACCCAAACTGGCAGTGACAGTTGTCTCTCTCAACACGCGGGGACTCAACACCCCCGAGAAGAGGTCCCAAATACTTCTTTCCCTCCACAGACATAAGGCAAGTGTTGCCTTTTTGCAGGAAACCCATTTCAAGACCGACTCCATTCCTAAACTTTCCAACGCACGCTTTCCCACATCCTACCATGCCACTAATCCTACTGCAAAGACCAAAGGCGTCTCTATCCTGATCGCAAAAAATTGCCCTCTTCAGGTCCAAGATACATGCATTGATGAGGAGGCTCGCTTCCTATTCGTAAAGGGTATGCTGTACGGCAAACCAGTTACTCTAGCTAATATATATGCTCCTAACACCGGGCAAGTCTCCTTCTTTGCTAACACTCTACGCCAGCTTTCCGCGTTCCAAGAAGGAATGCTAATACTGGGAGGCGATTTCAATGTCCCCCTCAACCCCTCTCAGGACACCTCGACTGGTGCCTCCTCTATGCCTTATAGGGCACTTAGATCGATTAAGACACGCCTTCAGGAACTTTCGATCCACGACGCGTGGCGCACACTCAACCTGAATGTAAAGGACTTTACGTTCTATTCAGCACCGCATAACCGTTATTCCAGACTGGACTACCTCTTTATCTCTCAGACTGATCTACCTATGTTGACCTCTGCCATGATACACCCTATGTATCTCTCGGACCACCATCCCATTTCTCTGACGATTGAATTGACACAGTCACCCCCGAGACACCATATTTGGAGACTGGACCCATCTCTCCTTACAGACGTCGCAATTTCGACTGCCATTACAAAACGTTTGGAGCTATATTTCCGAGAAAATGCCTCCCCGGAGATCTCCCCTATGATACTGTGGGAAGCCCATAAAAGTACCATATGTGGAGAACTCATTGCAATAGCTGCCAAGAGGAGAAGAGAAAGGAAGTCACACATTTCCGCTTTATCCAACACAATACAAAAACTGGAAAAAGCTCACAAACGCTCCCTAGCCACAGACTCCCTGTCTGAACTTATCCAAGCACGTACTGAGCTCCTAGACGCCTTAAATAAACAAATTAGGAGAAACTACATTCTGTCACAAAAAACTTTTTATGAGTATGGGAACAAGGCTGGTAAGCTCTTAGCTAGGGCTCTCAGAACTAAAAAAGCTTCAATGACTGTTCACTCTATAACAAACTCCCAGGGACTTCCCACGGCGGTCAATGACCAGATAGCGAGCCAATTCGTTCGCTACTACTCACAGCTTTACAACCTACATCCCACCACCTCGCTCACTGAGGACGCAGCTCGTCGACAGCTCATCAGGGACTTTCTTACTAAATATAATATGCCACCCTTATCTGACGCTGAGACCAGTGACCTTAACCGGCCTATCACGTGCTCAGAAGTAGACGCAGTTCTCAAGCAACTGAAACCCGGTAAGAGCCCGGGCCCTGACGGCTTGACAACGGCGTACTATAAAACTTTTGCGGACATTCTGAAACCCCACTTTTTGACAGCCTTCAATTCCATCTCTTCTTCTAATCCCCCACCCCGAGACCTATTGACAGCCCACATTACAGTCATACCCAAACCAAACAAAGATCCCACATTAGTGACTAATTACCGGCCAATCTCCCTCCTTAATGTCGATCTGAAAATTTTTGCTAAAATTCTAGCTAATCGCCTCTTGCCACTCTTACCCAACCTAGTCTCGCTTGACCAAGTAGGGTTCATCCCGGGTAGAGAGGCAAGAGACAACACGACTAAAGCAATTAATTTACACCACTGGCTGACTTCATCGAAACAACAGGGATTTTTTCTCTCACTTGATGCGGGGAAGGCATTCGACAGGGTGGCATGGGACTACATGGAGGAAGTTCTCAAAATGATCGGGATACGAGATCGTATGCTCCAATTCATCATGGCTCTCTATTCATCTCCCACCGCGAAGGTCCGAGTCAATGGCCACCTGTCGAATGCCTTCTCCATATCTAATGGCACCCTTGTCCCTTGTCCCCATTAATATTTGTACTCACTCTTGAACCCCTTCTCCAACGCCTGCGTGCCAACCCTGACATCAAAGGAGTGACTGTGTCTGATGCCACCTACAAACTCTCTGCTTTCGCGGACGATATCCTCCTATTCCTCACTGAACCCCATGTCTCTCTACCCAACTTACTAGCAGATTTTAAAACTTTTCACACCCTCTCGAATCTCCTTATCAACTTCTCGAAGTCGGAAGCACTTAATATCTCCTTACATCAGCATACCCTTTCACTTTGCCAAACTAATTACCCATTCAAATGGAACCGCGACGCGATAACGTACTTGGGGATTGCTCTCCCTTCCCATCTATCTGACCTATATACCGCAAATTACGTCCCCATTCTTCAACGCATCCAAAAAGATCTAAAGGCTTGGTCCACTGGAGTCTTCTCATGGTTTGGCAGAGCTGCCATACTCAAAATGAACGTTCTTCCCAGACTATTATATGTCCTACAAACGATCCCGATAAAACTGCCCCAGACCTTCTTTCACTCTTATCGCAAAATGTGCACTGACTTCCTCTGGGGCAAAGACAGACCTAGACTTAGTCTAGATAAGCTCTGCTTACCAAAACTGAAAGGTGGGATAGGCCTCCCAGATGTTGCCAAATACCATTGGGCCTGTCAACTGACGAGGATTATTGACTGGAACATTCACAAACCATCAAAAGACTGGATAAACATCGAAAACAAATTCTCTACGGTCCCTATAGACCAACTACCATGGATTGCCCAAGCAGTTGTACCCCGTCCCTGTAAAGCACACCCTTTAATTGCCAGTACTTTACACACATTTCAAAAATCCTGCCGGACCCAGCACATCTCGTCAATACAGAGTCCATTAACGCCTGTTCGGCACAATCCGGAATTCCCGGTGGGTATGTCAGACTCCTTCCTGGCTGCCTTCTGGCCCCATCCTACTGTTCAAGCTAGACATTTTTTTTCCAATGAAGCCTTCCTCACCCGCCCCCATATACCCAGACGGGAGAATGACCAATCTTGCCCGTATTGGACCTACTTCCAGATCCGACACTTTCTTACCGACCCTACCAAACGACCTGACTTTGGCAGACGACTTACACCCTTTGAGACACTGTGTACCAAACAGGAACCGCAACGACACTTGATCTCGGAAATTTACTCAATGCTTTTTGCTGACAGTAACTCTAAGGCCAATGTCGCTACGCGGCAGTGGGAACGAGATCTATCTCTAGATCTCTCAGACGAAGATTGGGAACGTGTATTCACACATGTTCATAAAGGGACCATTAACGTTACAGCGCAAGAAAACGGCTTCAAAATACTCTCCAGGTGGTACAGGACCCCATCCAGACTCCACAAAATGACCCCGGCTATACCTCCTGACTGCTGGAGATGCTCTAACAGGGATGGCTCTCTCTTGCATATATGGTGGTCCTGTCCTCTACTACAACCATTCTGGCAGGAAGTACACCGCCTCACCTCACAGATTACCACATACCAAATAGCCTTTACACCTGCACAAATGCTCCTACATCACTCCTCTATCCCTTTCAAACATTATCACCGTTCCCTTGTACTACATTTACTGAATGCAGCGAAAATGTGCATACCTGTGCTTTGGAAATCGACTACTCCACCGACTATTGCGGATTGGCTTAGTCGCATTTCTAAAATCGAAGAAATGGAGAATTTGATTCACCAATCTAAGGACTCTCCCTCTAAATTCAATACCGTGTGGGCCTGCTGGCACCACTTTACCACCACGGATGAATACAGACATTTCCGATCTCCTTGTCCTCCCAGACCCCCGGACTCACGGAGTCAGGACTAATATTTCAAATCTACCCCGACTGGTTCGCTTCAGCCCCTCCCCCTTTCCAGATATATGACACCTCTTGGCCTTTGGTGCTGGCTGCCCAAGGCTTTTTCCCTATAATGTGGGTCCACACCCTTTCCGTCCTACCTCCCACCCCCGCTACTTTCCGCAATGCCTTAACTTACCTTACTCCAGATTTACCCGTGCCTTTCTACTGGCATACATCGGAGAATGCTTGTGGTCCGAGACCGCATTCCAGGAATCGTTACAACCTCACTCCTATAAGTAAGGAAAGGGTATAGTGTTCACCCTCGTTTATTCCTTCGAGGTTTCTCTTGTTTGCCTAGCACTTAGTATTATGATAGTGTTTTACTGTAGCTTGTCTGTACTACTCGCTAATGAGGCCCCTGCCCTTCCGTTAGCGTCAGTTCGATAGTTCTCGGTTGCAAGGCTTGTCCACGCGAGCTAGTTCTTGGTTGCAAGGCTTGTCAACGCGAGCTACAATCCTGCCTTAGATATATTGCTTAGGAAAATTTATCTGTTTTGCTTTACCTGCAGTGTTTCAATCACTTGTTGTTTACTTGTAACATACACTACGTTGTAATGCATTGACTGTGTAAAACTGCTTGTTGTTATCACAATTTTCAATAAACTTTTCTTGGAAAAAAAATAAACTAAAACTGCTGGGGCTCATTTACTTAAGCTTCGCCCTCTGAAGAGATTTTTGACATTTGAGGCCATTTGACAAGCAGTGAGGAAGTGTTGCCTCCTCACCACCTTTTTTAACCCCAAAAAACCAACACCACGAACTTGGCCTTATTTGACCATTGTCATTGCCCAAATATGTCCATGTGGCTGTATTTGGTTAGTACTGTCTGTGATATCCCCTCTCCTTTGTTGACATGGCCAGAGATTTCCAGCCAATAAATTTAATGGGGTCAGGTGATGTCACTGTTTACACCCACCATTCATTAACAATCATTGACAGCAATGAAGTTGTCCTATATAGCCATGGTAGAAATACTATATATAACATTCAGCCAAGCCCAGCAAGAAATCTGCTGTTCAGATGTATGCCCAAACAGCAAAAGTTTGATCTGAACACAACCTTAAGTTCATCCCTATATCTTATGTAGCACTGGCTCCTGACAAGTTGGCACTATTGTTTTCAAAAATTAAGTTGCCTGAAGCCACAGTTAGGCTTAAGGATAATTTCTCTAAATTTCTGGTTTCAGTACCAGTCCAGCTGGCTTGCACTGGGTTCTCCTTGACCGCTGGTGGCGCTGTCACCACCGGCAAGAGTAGAAACGCAGTCTAGCCCAGTTGGAGTGTTCTCCTGCTGTGCTTTCTGGGTGGTGGTATTTAAGGTACCGACGCCATGTTGGTGGAGTGATTCTCTGTCTATTTGGTTCTGGTGGTCCTCCTGACCCAGCCCTATGGCCCTCCTGCCTAGGGTGCGGAAGCATGTATCCTGTGTTTCAGGGCTGGCTGGCCCGAGCCAACGTAACCGCAGGGATAGGCCCGAGTGACTTTCGGAGCCTACTGATCCAAGGGAGGTCCGGTGCCGTCTCATCTGAAGGGAGAGGCACAGCAACTGAAGTACCCCAGGGGAGGATTCGTTCAGGAGAAGGCCGTGTGCAAGGCTGGCTTCTCTGAAGGGCCTGGAGGCTTAGTTGAAGGACGCAACCTGGATCAACACTCATATGGTATCGCCGGATCGGCTGAGAGAAACTGGTACCGCATGTCAGTTCTTTAAAATTCATCCAAATCCCTCAGTGACGCTCAAGTGTAACTTACAAGTCTGTGGCAGAGACTTTCCCGAGCATCCCACCGGCTGCTAGGCCTAGTGAAAGAGGTCTATCTGGGGGGGGGGGGGGGGGGTAATTGATTCCAGTTTCTAGTATCTTCACCCTGCAATTTCAAGTACCTGAACTCACCCCTAAACCCTCTACCCTTTTTGAGAGACTTTGTCTTATTTTTCTAAATAAATAATCCAAAGAGGGTTCAGTGTCAGTTTCAACCTTTCTTTGGGCCACTTTCCACGGGATCCCCAAGACGGAGAAGCAAGCATGTGAGGTAACGGTAAGCCCAAATTAAACCAGCAGCTCCTTCAGGGGTTAGTGCTACACTTACATTAATAAAAGACAAACAAGGTGCTTAAGGGTTACGACCATACAAGTATATTTTACATAAACATTGTAATAGCAATACAAACAATAGCTATATTTGATAATCCAATATAAGCTTACTTGAAAATTTTCCTTTCATGTTGTGAGTGTTGCCTGTCTGCTGGTCATCTCTTACCACAACTTCCAGTATGCCCTGCTCTCTATCCAATCCCAATCCCAAAGCTACACAAAAAAGTTTTGGCTATACATAAACTTCTATGCATACACTGCAGTTACTGTTTACTTCTAGTTTCTAAGGACTACATGCTGTATCCCAAAATGAATGCTTGCTGTTTTGCTCAGTTGCCCATGGAATTAATACTTTAATACATATAGCTGTGATAATCCCTTCCTTTGAAAATTTAGGGGTGAACACTTTCACAAATTGCTCTTTTTTTCTGTATTTATGTTCTCAAGAAAATGTTTTTCTGTGGCGTGATTCTCTTATCGTAAATGTAGGAGTTTGAAAAAACGGTTCTGCACTTTAGTTCTAGTTCTTTAATGTACAATGATTTCAGTAATGGTTTGTCACTGTACATCAATCAACACAGCAGGGGCATGGCTTTGGGTGGGACATGTGTTACTTGGCGGGGTATAAGGTGCCAGATTTGGTAAAGGTGCCTGTTTTTCTGTGCCTGTAGACTTCTGAGATATAACTCTGGATCTGATTGCCTAATTATATTTCTAGCCTATTTGTCCATGATTAATATATGTTCTATCAAAATCACAATGTGGTTAAAGTGCACTGCTGCAGACATAGAATTTGTTTAGCTGTAAAACGGGTACTTGTGCCTGCCTGGCTGTTATCTTAAAAGACCACACATCTCACAGGATCCTGTCATAGGTTTCCAAGTGGAGCCGATAGAAACAGTAACTGAGCTTTTTATCCAGCATGGTCCAGCAAGGCTCAAATGCTCCATTGCAGTACTGAAGAATAGACTGTATGTGAAGTGATGAGAGATTTTCTTCTCACAAGATTACTGTGCCAGTGTTTTGGCTTTGATCAGAAAAGCTTTAGTAGTAACTCCAATATGGAATTAATGTTCCTCAGTTGTTCTTCTGATGTTTAAAATGTACCAGTTCACTGTTATGTTCCTAGCTGTAATTTGGAATTATATTACAGGCAGCACTTAGAAAATACAAACAGCATCTATACCAGGGCTTCTGCAATTGGAATATGTTTTTTCAGTGACATATTACACAGAACACTACAAAGGCAGGAAAGACAATGTAGAAAATCATTTTTTGTGTTCTATAAAAACAGTTCACACAGAGATTTCTTTCCAGTTTTTCTGTCCTAATTATATAGCTTATCAGGACCTTTTATTCATAAATATGATATTTATATGCCAATTATGGTAAACTTTACATCTGCACAAGAATACTATTTACTGACTTCTCGGGTTGTGAATACCAACCAGGGCACCAGCATCTAAGTATGGATCTAAATCTGACATTCCACTGATTTAACATCGTTTTTTTATCATACACATTGAAAAGCAATTGTAGCCCTTTCATAGCCAGGTGTGCACAATTTTTTTTTTTTTCAATTCTTTATTTAAAACCTAACGCTAGGTTTCTTGTGACTTTAATACATTTTTTTGGGCCCAGCTTAGCTAACATATGTGCCTGCTGTGAGCATTCGATAAATAGTATTTAGCATTAACTGCATACAGTATAGAGCTCTATTTTCTGGCGAAGGGATGAGGACTTTCAATCCCACTCCCAGGAAAAATGTAGCTGATGCACCCTTAATCCCAAGAGGAGATTAAGGGGGGATATGATCAACATGTATAAATATATAAGGGGTCCATATAGTGAACTTGGTGTTGAGTTATTCACTTTACATTCAACAAAGAGGACAAGAGGGCACTCTTTACGTCTAGAGGAAAAGAGATTTCATCTCCAAATATGGAAAGGTTTCTTCACAGTAAGAGCTGTGAAAATGTGGAATAGACTCCCTGCAGAGGTGGTTCTGGCTGGCTCAGTAGATTGCTTTAAGAAAGGCATGGATACTTTCCTAAATGTACATAATATAACTGGACACTAACATTTATAGGTAAAGTTGATCCGGGGAAAATCCGATTGCCTCTCGGGGGATCAGGAAGGAATTTTTTCCCCTGCTTTAGCAAATTGGAGCATGCGCTGCTGTTTTTTTTTTTTTTGCCTTCCTCTGGATCAACTGTGGGTAAAGAATGGGGTATATAGGATTGTATGATATATATATTTTTTTTATTTGTGGTTGAACTGGATGGACTTGTGTCTTTTTTCAACCTAACTAACTATGTAACTATGTACACACAGTTTATGCAGCATTCTCAACAGGCACATTTGTTGATGAAGCACACGGTCTGAAATTCCGACGGGAAAAGTCAGAACGGATTATGTTGTCGGAAAATCCGATCGTGTGTGGGCTCTAGCGGACTTTTTCCGTCGGAAATTTAAAAAAATTTAAGAGCAGGACCTAAAATTTTCCGACAACAAAATCCGATCAGACTTTTTCCGATCGTGTGTATAGGATTCTGACGCACAAAGTGCCACGCATGCTCAGAATACATTTGGGACGAAATCTATTGGCTACTGGACCCTACGTAGTCCCGTTGTACATTTTGAACGTCACCTCGTTCGGAAAGATCGGATTTTCTGACAACTTTGTGCAACCGTGTGTATGCAAGACAAGTTTCGGCCAAAATCCGTCAGAAGAAATCCTACGGATTTTGTGGTCGGAATGTCCGACCGTGTGTACAAGGCATTAGGCTTTAGAAGTTCAACCAAACCATACAAATATAAAGTCATGAGTATAGTCTTTAGTAAAAGCGATAGTTTTAGTTAAAGAGTACCATCATCCATTGAAGTTGAAGGAACAAGGGGCTATGTGGATCTACAAAACGCAGGTGCTGAGTCTGCGTCCAATGAGCCAAACGCCCACAAGAATTTGGGGGGGAAAGAGATTTTTTTGGACTATCTCGGTACTGATAATGGATAACCAGAAAATAGAGGTAGAGAAAGTATTGATAGAAAACAAATTTTAATAGAAAAGACAGTTACATACATAAAAAAATGTATGGTATACAATACAATTCAATAAAATCAACAAACTTGACGTTTGTTTGAATGTGAGGAGAAGGTGTCAACACCTTCTCCTCACATTCAAACAAACGTCAAGTTTGCAGGCGAACTCCTGCATCCATCTGCCGTGTTTGATACTTGTCTAGGAGGGGTTACTTTGTTGATTTTATTGAATTGTATTGTATTGCATACATTTTTTTATGTATGTAACTGTCTTTTCTATTAAAATTTGTTTTCTATCAATACTTTCTCTACCTCTATTTTCTGGTTATCCATTATCAGTACCGAGATAGTCCAAAAAAATCTCTTTCCCCCCCAAATTCTTGTGGGCGTTTGGCTCATTGGACGCAGACTCAGCACCTGTGTTTTGTAGATCCACATAGCCCCCTTGTTCCTTCAAACCATACAAATAATACAGTTGTCAAACAGCCAGAACTGAAATAGATAACATTTGTAACATATATTGTTACACAATATATGAGAAAGATGTGGGGTGAAAATGCCTGATATGTGGCACAATTCCCTGTAAGTGGTACAGCGGTGCAGAATCAAGTGGATTACTACTAAAAGAAAAATAATCAACACAAGGGGATCATCATGGTAACTGTAATTTATGTCCCTTGTGCTGATTATTCTATTTTTGTTTTTGGCTTCACTTAGGCTTTAAATGTTCAGAAATGTTAATGGAAACTTCCATCACCCAACCATGTGCAAGCAAAAATACTGTTTTTTACTTTTATTTTTTATTTTATGTGATTGGGTAATCTTTGCAAAGTGAATTTCCACCACAATTACTAAGCTAAGAAAAAATATTTTGCAAAGTTAAAATTCCCTTGCAAAGTTAACACCCTTTTGCCTAAGTAAATAAACACCCTTGAGTTGTCCAGGCTGACTGTTCATGTGTCTGTTTTAGTTTACGTACCCCTATGTACAGTAATAATGGACTGATTTCAATCAATGTAATGACAATAAAAAGTTACATTTCCCAGAAGAAAGTCTCTGACTTATCAAAGATAACTAGAATTAAAGTGGAGGGCCCACAAAAAAAAAAAAAAATTAAAAGTCAGCAGCTACAAATACTGCAGCTGCTGACTTTTAATAATCGGACACTTACCTGCGCATGCGCGAGCGGCCGTGATTCGACGCTCACTCATCTGGGACACATGACAGGTCCCAGATGACTGTGCGGCGCCTAGGGGAAGTGATGTCATTGCCCGGGCAATGAAGGTGGCAGACTACGAGGGACCCCCCTAGCAACAGGCATTTAGAGGTGAGTAAAAAAATATTTTTTTTCCAATTCCAATTTTTTTCCAATTATTTTTTTTTCTTTTTTTATGATTTTTAAGCCAGATTTTTTTTTTGGTGGCAACACCACTTTAAAGAATTTTAAATAATACTAAAGCTTTTATAGAAAAAAACTTTTTGTAAGTTAAGTACTGGGGGGACAAGTGTTAATCTGAAAATATTTATAATAAATAATATTAAATATCATAATATACATATTTTAACTGACTATAAATTGACCTTGTCTGGGTTAATTCTTAAGGTTTGCTGTTCCATTTTCTCCCTTCCAATATATAGTAGAATTACTGATACACTTCCAAGTATGTAGTGTGCCTAATTTAAAAACACATTTATAATTAGCAATATGCTGTTTTTTGTCTCATGATATTTTGAATTATTTATAATAGAGCATGATTTTAAATATCCACATTTCAAATTCAAAAAACAATCTCTATATAAATTGATCTGACTGTTTTAAAGTGTATCTATGGTCAAAATGTAAAATCATATACTCATTTGTACATTGTATTTCAGTTATTTCTAGCCTAATCTTATTTACTTGAATGATATTGAAGTTTGTAAACTTGCTTTGTGAGGATCCCCACATATTTACTTCCTTGAATTCTGTGACACTTATTCACTATGCCCTGTTAGCAGGCACTGCCCTGTTATACATTTTACAGAGTCTGCCTTCAGAACTATAGAGGTGCTGGGAAGAGGAGTTTCAGGAGTCAGTACAGGAGTTACTGCTGGTAGGCAGCAAGGTACCATGGGATATGTAGTCCTCAGACATTAAAAGGAAACAGCAGATGACAGGCAGCACTCACAACACGAAAGGAGATTTTTCAAGTAACATTATATTGGATTGTGAAAAATAACTATTTAAAGTGTGTGTTGTGACCACCGATCTTGTTTAAAGATACGATTAATCGTGTTACTTTCTGCACAGTAGAAACTGTAGTGAGATGTACTGAATTAGAGCTTGTTTTGAATGCATTAGCACAAACAAATTAACAGCTAGTCTACTAATTCTGCTGTAATAAGACTTTTATTTTTGAGGTCAAACTAATTGTTTTCATCTTGTAAACACATGTAATGCTTATTATAAAGCTAATACAATAATGTTTTGACAAGCTTTTACTAATTATATGTGTGTGTATATATATATATATATATATATAATATATATATATATATATATATATATATATATATATATTATTTTTTTTTTTTTTTTGAGGGACCAACACAATGTTGAGCAGAATTGCTACTTAAAGTGATGTTGCCAAAACGCATTGTATGAATGAGCCCTTGCTGGGAAGGCCATCATTTGGAGAGTCTTGCTTGTTTGGAGGTGTAAAGAAAACCTGGTTTTCATTTTGATCAAATATTAGGTTTGAAAGCCTCCTACTGCTGTAAACCCAGTTGGAGATAAAAATCAGATGAAACACGTTGTGTTTTCTATGTCTGGCACAGTGTTTTAGTATGTCTAAGGCTTATTCCAAGGTGAAAAAAATCATGGAATTACATAAGGAATGGTTTCTTTTGCCCTGACTCTGCTGGAGATTAAACCCAGCAATTCAGGATACTTTTTGTACTTTAATAAGAGCATTTCAAGAATCAAGAATTTTACTTGCACGAAATGTGTACTAATAAAAATACTACTAAAACAATAAAAACATTTTGCATTACAAGCATTCACAAGGGCAGACATGATGATAATAACTATAATAATATTAATATCACCCAACATTGTATTCTGTTCTGTTAATTATGTATTAAATCAGTTTTCCAACCTAGTTGAGATATTCAAGAACAGCTGCTGCTGACCTCCTTCTGAAAATGTTATTTGTTTGGTTGTTTTGGTCAACCAGTGGCTTCCATACTTTTTCTGCCACTGATCTGGAACAAGTATGAAGATGGCAGTCAGAGAATGGTCAGAGGTCTACTTGTTCTCAGTCAGGACCTGAATTAACACTAAAGTAATTCAAAAATAAATAAATAAAAGCAATATGTTTAACTATAAGTAGTATAAGTAGAACATGAGTTTGACTCTAACTCGAAGCTCATCCCTACCTAACGGGTGACACTTTATGTTTTAGGTATCCCCTTTCAGCTTATAGTGTAGATGAGAATGGAGAAGGGTTATTATGCTTCGTTAATATATTATGTGGTTGTCTGGGGTATAGGTTTAAGTGCTGTTCAGTTGCATTGAGGAACTGTTTCATGAGGAACTGCGTGCTGGTATTAGATATTAGGACTTACTCTGGAGAACGTAGAAGAAGGGGAAGGGGGGTAGGGAAGGGGAATGACGGGCAGGGGATTGGACTTCTCGGCCACCACCAGAAGCCTTATTTTGTCTATATGATAACCTAGTGTTGTATGTGGAGGGATGGAAATGGCGAGCTTGCTGTTGGTATGCTCGTGGTTCGGGACCTTAACATATGTCCCCCCGTACTCCTCCCTTGGTTAGGGGCGGGGGCTCTGTGTTTATTTGAGAGGTATGGCTTGGGTTTTCTATAGTTCCATTGAATTTAACCTGTTAGTGCATGACATCATTGTTTGTGTGACCCATCACTGTGTAGTTATCTGTGGTTCGGACGTGAGTCCAGCAGGCCCAGGTGTGCGAGAATTTAGCTATATCGATTAGTTCTTCCATTTCTGCAATTCTATTGATGCGGTTGAACCATTCTGAGATGGTCGGGATATGAGATGAGCCCCAGTGTATTGGGATGCACATTTTGGCAGCGTTAATTAAATGCATTACTAGTGATTTGCAGTATTCGTGAGCCGATATAGTGGAGTGATGGAGGAGGAATTGAGCCGGGGTCTGCTCCAGAGCATATGTGGAGATTTGTGTTGTTAGTTTATGGAGTTGTGGCCAAAATTTTGTAAAAGGGGGCATGACCACCACATATGTAGTAGAGTGCCAGGTTCCCTGGAGCATCTCCAGCATGTGTTAGGAATGTTAGGATCATATTTACTGAGTATTACCGAAGTGCAGTACCATAGTGTCAGGGTTTTATAGTTATTTTCTTGGATCGAGATATTGAGTGATCCTTTGTGTGCGATTGTAAATATTCACTCACATTGCTCTTCTGTTAATTCTAATTGCAGATCCCTTTCCCAGCTTGGACACATTTTCACTGAGTTAGGGGTCGTATCTGCAAAAAGCATGTTGTGAATAATAGAGATTATATGCTGTTTGGGATCGGATTGGGAGCATAGGTTTTCAAATGAAGTGAGTGCTCGAGAAACTGCAGAGTCTCTGTCAATGTATTGCAGAAAATGTCTCGTTTGGAATTATGTCCAGTAGGGGAATGAGTTGTTTGTTGTGTTGGCTGCTAGCTTGTTACAGTCTAGAAGGGTACCATCGTGGTAGAAGTGATGCGCCAGTACATCTGAATGAGCCCAGGTGTCTTTTAGAAAGTGTTTGGACATGCCTGCGGATTGCCCACTTGCCTACGTTGAACATTGTCCACTTGCCACGTCACCTGCCACAAGTTGTGGATTGTCATTTGCCATGTCACCTGCCACAAGTTGCTGATTGTCATTTTCCACGTCACCTGCCACAAGTTGTGGATAATCCACTTGCCAGGTCACCTGCCACAAGTTGTGGATTGTCACTTGCCACGTCACCTGCCACAAGTTGTGGATTGTCACTTGCCACGTCACCTGCCACAAGTTGCGGATTGTCACTTGCCACGTCGCCTGCCACAAGTTGCGGATTGTCACTTGCCACGTCACCTGCCACACGTTACGGATTGTCACTTTCCTGCTAAGGTGAGGATTGTCACTTCCTGTGTCCCAGGCAGCAGAGAGATGATGTAATCTCTCTGCTGCCCATGGCTGCCTGCACAGTGAGTGAGGGCGGAACTGCAGGGATGCAGGGTGGGTGCTGGGAGGTGAGAGATGATGTCATCTCTCTGCTCCGCCAACCGCTGATTGACCAGCTCACCCACCAAACCTCCCAGCTGCGTCTGCTCTCTCACCCACCCACGGAGCCGCCCAGCTGGCCATCTGCTCGCACAGGCCGGGGTGGGAGAGTAGAAGGTAAAAGAGGACAGGGAATGTGGGGGGGGGGTGGCGAACAAGGCTGTGTATTAAGGATAAATTAAAAATATGTTCCCGCTGTGTGGAGGAGTGTACAGTGTTTGAGGTTGAACTAAATAAGGACCTCTGGTCCACAGAGAGGTACTGAGAGTCTAAATCAAGGTGGGGAGCCATACCTCTTAAAGCTAAAAGGCTGTCCAGAGGTACTGAGTCTAGCCCTTTGGTTGGTGCACCCAGTACTGCATATAATCAGCAAAATATCTTCATCTGAGAGCACAATAGAAGAAGAATAAAGAAGATAACCAATAGATATACAATAGATTGCGGCGGAATCTTGGCCTTCTGAGAATCCCCTCTTTTAGCTTAAAGTTAACTAGACAGCACACCACATCTCTGGAAGGGTCAGTGTCTCTTCTCCTGGGTTTGAGAGCCCTATGGAGGCATTGAAAATAGCAATAGTGGCCTGGGCTAGCTGGTTATGATCTACTGATTCGGGGATACCTCTTACCCTGAGGTTGTGACAGCGGCCACGAGTATCCAGGTCTTCCATGTGTCTGTTTAGCCCCCTGAGCTTGATATGGTGTGTATGAGAGGCATCCTGGAGTTGCTGGATGGCAGAATCATGGTGGGTTGTTGTTTCTTCCATGCTATCCATCCTCATGGCTATGGAGTGTATGTCTCGTCTGAACTGTCACTGCAGAAGCCAGCATGGCTTTGATGTCCTCAGCGACCAAGCGGAGGTCCTGCAGATTGAGTGGCTGCAATGCAAGGGTGGCAGTGTACGAGGGCTGCGAATGATATCTGCCTGAGGGACTGAGGCTAGAGGAGCGTTTGGACGTTCCGCAGGCCAGATTAGGAGCCGCGGGCTCACGTGGCTGGGTCCGGAATATCTCCGGGATGTTGCAGCTCATCTGTGTGCCAGAATCTCTGGGAAAGTCTCTGGGTGAGCGGCAGCAAACCTGGGGGGGTCCTGTTTGGTTTCCCCATGACAACGGGTGATTTAGACTCTGCTCGGCTGATAGCTGTACCTCTGTGTCCCGGAGTGCACAGATCAAGCAGCCATTATGTTCTGGGACCAGACCATGGCCCATTGGGGAATTTTTTTACCCTTCATGTTTTCAGAATAAAAGCCCTCAGCACTACATTTAGCAAATATGCAATGGTGAAGTCAAGTCCAAACAAGATCACAGAACTTAACACCTTTTTGATTGCTTAGCAAAAAATAAGATATATTGATTCGGAGTATACACTATAGTGTGATGATGACTAGGCAGATCAGAGCAGGTTTGGATGGATTACTATTATTGTCCAGCAACATAAATTGTACTTTTACAAAACTTAACTTTTAGAAGCTTCAATGGCCACCCAGCCTAAGAAGGAAAAAAGAAAGAAAAATGTTTGCCTCATTACCTTAGTTTTACTTTGTATCATTTTGTCCAGTCTTCATAAATCATTAATGATGCATATTTAATGTTTCTTTTTATTTTTATGTAACTGCTGGTCACAGAACATAAAATATAGCTCCACTGATTAACATGGTTTAACTGATACTGTAGTAACAATAAAACCAGCACTGGATATTTAAATTCTTTCCTTCCCGAGGGAGATTTGTCTGGTCCAGACCACACATTATGTGGCCACTGCACAGGTGCATGTCTGAATTGCTGGTCATATTACAGGGGAATAACGGATGTGGTTTAATGTTCTGAGCTGCTTTCAATGGCACCTTTGAGATCACATAAGAGATCATGAACTCTGCCAAAAACACAACAAAGACCAGAGTTGTTGCATGATTTACATGGATGGTCAGGGAATGTTTTGTTCGAGAAAAAAAAACTGGCATTCCACACTCCCTATTTATCACAGCTGTAACCTTATTCTATTTTTGGCAGCCATGCTTTAAAAATGTACAGTTTGTATACAAAGTCCTATGGTATTTATGTTTTAGTAGCTTTACCAATAATTTACAAATATAAGGATGAGTAAATATTTCAAATCTGTTTCAACCCTACTATTGATTCCCATGTGTGCAAAACTGAAGGATGAGTAGTGTATAGAAGTAGAACCTTCACAATGCTATTTGTTCTTCACCGCCTGCTGATACATACAGGTATTTGCTATGTATAACTACTGGTAAGTGGTATGCAGGGACTGTTACCAAGGTTTCCTCTTCAAATCTTGAAATTGAAAAAAAAAACTGCAGCCATACCTTAATATGAACAACCATACTATAGGTTCCCCCACTCCCATTATTTATTCTACTCTAAAAAAACAGACCTCAAATGCAGCGCTGTCCCACTGTACACTGAGTTTACAGATGTGGCAGTGTTTAGATTTCATTTTGTTACTGTACATGTGTTCAAATGTGTAGGCATGACTACAAACCCTATAGAGATGAATAGGTAAGGTGAGTTGGAGCAGTTCACTGGAGCACAAGCACCGGGAAAAAGTTAAATCTTAAAGTTGTTGTAAAGTTGTAAACCTTTACATATACCCACTGTAGTGACTAGCCTCAAGTGATCAACAGAGATGAAACAAATCACTCCTACATAAGTTGTACCTGTGTATCTGCAGCCTCTCTCCTCTACAGCCTCCTAAAGCACACATTTTACTTAGCCTTTCTCAGCTGCAGGAGGCAGGGATTGAGAAGGGAGCTGAGTATAATCTCAAAACTAAGTGGATGAAATGGATATACGCCCTTCTACACAGTCTCATGGGGAAACATGCGCAGCATTACTTGCTGTGTACTTGGGGACGGGGTCTTCTGGGATTGTCTGTTTCAGCATAGACACCAGTAACTCATGCAGATAGCAGAGAAATGACAGACCAGACAGAAATCACAGTAGGTGCTTTGGATCAAGGCAAGTATACACTGTAGAAAGATATGCTTTGTTAATGCACACTAGAGTGTAAGGCAGTGTAAAGTCCGTTCCTCCCTCCTCTTCTGTGTCTGCCACATAGCAAACTGCTTGCGATAAATACTGTAGCTGCTGAATGCTGCTGAGTTTTAATAAAATGACACTTACCTGTCTAGGGATCCAGCGTTGTGGTCACCCAAGCTGATTCTTTACCAGTCTTCAGGTTCCTGGGGTTGGCATGTTTACTGTGGGAAGCCGGCTGTGATTCCTTTGAGGCTTCACAGCCAGTTCCCCACTGTGCATGCATGAATTGCGCTGAATTGTCTGACTAGTCTCACAACATCCTGTGACATGCGACGTGTCTCAGGAGCTTGCAGACTTTGGGGTGAAATCAGCTAGGTGAACGCTCGATTGTACCACTTTTAATTAGTGCAGTGAGAAGCTGTATTCTTGTGTTTTGGAAAGTGGTGAGCCAGGACCCTATAGGAGGCGCTTGTCACAAAGTACAAGAACTCAATGAGACGGTAGACCTGTTGGCCACAGAGAGGGGCATGCAGGACAAATTTAAGGCTCTGTTGTAAGACAGTGAGGAGACCCAATAGTTGGAGAAGTAACCCCCCACCCCCTCCCACACACACACACACACACACACACACACACACACACACACACACACACACACACACACACACACACACACACACACAGACACTGGTTCTTCATTGATTCATTTGAAGAAGGCCATCTATCCATGGTAACCCAGGTAACCAACATGAAAACACTACTCGCTGGTGAAAAAAATAGCCAGTCGCTGGCCTTTGTGGTCTTGATTAACTTTTTCTATATTGATGCGACTCTACATGTTAGAATGCATTTTTGGCAGCACATCTGTCAGCAAAGTGCATGGGGTGGGGGCATTTGAAATGAATATCACAAAATTGCACCAACACATCTAATGTAATACAGTGCAATGGTGTAAATGGACCCTACAAAAATGATTATAGAACAGACATGGTAACTGACAGTGCTACTGTTCTAAAACGTGCTAGTTTGTCTGCTTTCATTTTGATGCTTTTTCATCATTACTTTGGGTAATTAAAAAAAAAAAAAAAGGAGATTTACATTTGAATTTCCTAATCTGCACAGTCAGTGTCTTAGTGTCAGTTTTGAAAGCTATCCAATAAGCAGATCTTGTTTTTCCATGTACTTTCCCTTTCATGTTCAAGGATAGTAAAAAAACCTTTATGACCAAACCAAGCTATGGTGTGCAGCTGTTTACTGAAGTTCTGTGGTCACAGCATACACTTTTATTGCAATAACAATACTAATGCCGCATACACACGATCGGAATTTCGGCCAGCAAAAGACCGATGAGCGATTTTCATCAGAAAATGCGACCGTGTGTAGGCTCCATCGGAATTTTTCTGGCAGAAATCCCGCCAGCAAAAATTTGAGAGCATGTTCTCAATTTTTCAGACGGAAAAGGTTTCTATCGGAAATTCCGATCGTCTGCAGCAATTCCGACACGCAAAATTCCTACGCATGCTCGGAAACAATTTGACGCATGCTTGGAAGCATTAAACTAAATTTTTTCTCGGCTCGTCGTAGTGTTGTATGTCACCGCGTTCTTGATGGTCGGAATTTGGTGTGACCAAGTGTAGGCAAGACAGTTTGAGCCGTCGGAATTCCGTCTGGAAAACCATCAGAGCTTTTTCCGACGAGAATTCCGATCGTGTGTACGCGGCATAACAATAGTTATATTTGACAATACAATGCATGCTTGGATAAGGGTCTGGTATTGATTTTGCAGGGCCCCTACGCCATTAAAAAAAAAATTGGCACAGGGTTCCCCTTCATATCCATACCAGACCTGAAGGGCCTGGTATAGATTTTGGGGGGACCCCCACGCATTTCTTTTTTCATTTTGGTGCAGGATTCCCCTTAATATTCATACCAGACCCAAAGGTATTGTGGTATTGTTCTAAACATGGGAAAATGCGCTACTTTACAGGCATACTAAGGACACCCCCAGGCATGATATTTAAAGGAATATTACATTTTTATGGTTTTACTTTAGGCAGTATTAAAATCACTGCTCCTTTTTGCATTGATACATGTCCCCTGGGAGCAGGACCCAGATCCCCATACATTTTTTATGGCAATAACGTGCATATAAGCCTTTAAAATGAGCACTTTTGGTTTTTCATGTTAGTGTCCCATAGACTTTAACACTGCATAATGTTCGATGTTCGGCAAACACCTAATGTTCGAGTCGAACTTACGTTCGGCTTGAACATCAGGCTCGTCCCTACTGCTAATATAGACAAGGTTACTAAACGTTTTTTCTAATGCCCACCTAACCACCTATCCTCTGGACCCATTCCCTTACAAATACTACAGCCAAGCTCTGGCTCTATTCTACACTCTCTAACTAACATTTTCAATGTCTCCCTCTCTTCTACCATTTTCCCCAACTTTTTTAAACATGCAGTAGTCACCCCCATACTACCAAAGAATCCTTATTGGATCCCACCAATTATCAATCTCTAATCCGGGTCCACCGGTCTCTGCAAGAGTATTTATTCTTATAAAACCAGAGAAGATTCACCATCTGGGATGTCCCACATATCAGTCTTTTTTATATCCATTTATCTGAGGATTATCACCTTATGGTTGTGGACTTATATTGAGTTTTCCTTTTCAGGATTTGATTTGTGCTATTGGACTTATTTTGCTCTCACCCATTTCACTATGTTGGACTCTATTTTTCATTTTTTATTGAATGTTTACTAGAATGCAAATTTTTTTTTGTGTACACTTTCACTGTATAACAAGTTTCAGCGCTACATTCCATCTACCTTCTTATTTGAATAGGTCCATGATGACTGTATATCCAATGTCAGGAAATTCCCAGATTGACCTTACTCCAACTTCACACGGCATCGACCATGGATATAATGGATACTGCAGGCGGTACCAGGACAGGAACTCCAGTAATGGCAAATGAATGACCAAAACCAACCCTAATGAGGGTGCTGGAACCAAATTGTGAAGCTCAGCAGCACTTGCATCGTTGACATAAAAAAAAAAGGGGGGGGGGGGCTCCGATAGTGCAGGTCAAAAAGACGGCTTTTAATGGGTAAAAAGCAATGTACAAAAAACGTATAAAAACAATCACATGTGATAAAAGCAATATGGGGAATAGAGTACCCCTCCCGATGCGTTTTGTCCAATACGGACTTCTACTGGGGCATCTTGAGACCTGTCCTGGTACCGCCTGCAGTATCCATTATATCCATGTGAAGTTGGAGTAAGGCCAATCCGGGAATTTCCTGACATTGGATATACAGTTATCGTGGACCTGTCCCATGGGTGCATTCATGCTCGATTGACTCGTTGTCTTATGATAGTCGAGTCCAACATCTCTGGTAAGCGTATATGAACCTTGATGTTTACTTTGAAGACACCTACAGTTTGATGACTCTCGGGCCTGTGTGACATCCTGTGTATTTACCTACGTGTCTAGATGGACATTCATTTACCTCTATGTGGACTTTTTCTCACTTATTTATTTTTTGTTTGATTAATCTCACTCCCAAGTTTGCATTGTCTATATGTTTGGTTTAGCACTACATATACACCACTATTACTGTTTGCAACAACCTTCCCATGGATGGCTGACATGTTTGGTTTGCTGATTTAATAAACACGTATGTCCCTAGAAAGAATTATGCTCACCATATCAGGTTATTATTACAAACAGCCTAAGGCATTCAGAATAATACATATGCTAGCCCAACACTCATGAGGTATTTCAATTTGTGGAACACATGCTGACAGCATGTTTGAGCGACCATGGAACTAATGCCATTTCACACATACCCGTGATCTTGTAAATGAATCAGTCTTCTCTGCACCTGTGTAATTGTCTGAAACAGGCTGAACACCTGATGTGTCAAAGTTTAACTGTGAGGGTCATTCTCCCATGCTTGTAAAAGATGGATAAGGTTATTGAGGTTTCCACACATTTTGTGCTGGAACGATTAAGATTAGATGATTAGACTCATAGCTCATTCTTTATAAAACTACCTTTCATCACATCGTACCAAATCCTTTATCCAATACTTAAAACTACAGCCAAAAGCTTCATATACTAACGGGATTTAAATAAAATGAAAATTTTAGGGCGTATTTATAAAGCAGTGAATGTATTATTCACCTTACATTCACAAGAGGTGTATCTTCCTGCTGCATGCTTTTTTTTTTTAATTACAGTGCTTGATTCACCTGCAGTGAATGTTTGATAAATGACACATTCAATACAGGGCAGGGACTGATGTGAATGTACAATTTATATGTAAAAGCGCTGTGTAAATTGACGTGCTATATAAGTACCTGAAATAAATAAAATAAATGCAATACTTTATAATTATGACCCTATGTGTTATTTCTCTGTGAGGAGCACCACTTATCTTTAAGGCTGGATTCACACTAGTGTGAATTGGTTGTGTGTTTCCCCACATCCAATTCGCACAGCAGGAGACTGTGACCGCCTCTATATGGAGCCGGTTCACACATCTCAGCAGCATCTCTGGTGTGAATTGCACGGGAGTCTTGTGCGTCTTTTGGTCAGTTTCAGGTCCGAAATCAGACAAAAATTTGGTCTGAAATTGGAACTGAAACGGTGAATAGGGACGCACCAGACCCCTGCTGTGAGTCGGAGTGTGCTACAGTGTGAACCCAGCCTAAAGCGGAACTAAATTTCCTCTATGATACACTAAACAGGTAGGCATTTTATTGCAGAATAGATATGCAATGTCTCTTCTGCAATAAAACATACCTGCCTGCTCACTTCCATCCCCTCACTGTAAACTGAACTGTGCATGAATCATATAACCCCAATCCAGCCAATGAAGATGACCAACACCCAGCATACAGGGAAGGGTACTGGCATTGGCAAGGGAGTGTTAAGGTTAGTATCCTCCCTTTAGTTCCACTTTAACTCTTTCCTGCCCTCTCTTTAAAAGATTCTGAATGCCTGATTACCTTTATTGTCACAATCTGCTATTTGTGGTGCTCTGTTTACATATACAGTTGTGCTAATAAGTTTACATACCGCAGCAGAATTTATGATTTCTTGGCTAATTTTCAGAGAATATGAATGATAACACAAAAAACTTTTCTTTCACTCATGGTTAGTGTTTGGCTGAAGCCATTTATTATCAATCAACTGTGTTTACTCTTTTAAATCATAATCACAACAGAAACTACCCAAATTACCCTGATCAAAAGTTTACATACCCCAGTTCTTAATACCATGTATTGCCCCGTTTAACATCAATGACAGCTTGAAATCTTTTGTGATACTTGTGGATGAGGCTCTTTATCTTCTCAGATGGTAAAGCTGCCCATTCCTCATGGCAAAAAGCCTCCAGTTCATGTACCTTTCATCATAGGCCTAAATGTAGCGTTTATGGCCAAAAAGCTACATATTGGTCTCATCACTCCAAATTACTTTGTGCCAGAAGGTTTGAGGCTTGTCTCTGTGCCAGAAGGTTTGAGGCTTGTCTCTGTGCTGTTTGGCGGAATTGTAAGCGGGATACTTTGTAGAATTTGCGTTGTAATGGCTTTTCTTCTGGTGACTCGACCATGCATCCCATCTTTCTTCAACTTCCGGTTCCGGCGCCGTATGTGAGGGAAGGAGATCCCGGCGGCTCCGCTCAGCCCGCTATCTAAACGGCATACAAAACCTTGGCGCAGTCCCCGAGCGATCAGACAGGCTGCCTCACAGACGCCGGTCACCTCAGCGAATGGAGCGGTATCTCTCTCAGCCGCGATCGCGCTCCGGTTCCAGATCGAGGGACGGCTCTCCCTCTCCCTCAGATGTGATACCTAAGATGGCCGCTGCACAGCAGGCGCCCGTTCCCATTCAAAGCACACAGCTGCCCAATCCTCTCCACATCACCAGGGAGAAACCTCTCACGAATGAGGGAATGGACACTTCTTCCTCAGGCAGTCAAATGAACCTAGATTCCCCTGATAAGTTAGCTCAGGCAGTGGCCGCTCTGCTCTTACCCACACTTACAGCTGCAGTGGATAAAGCAGTAGTAGAGGGCTTACATCAGCTGAGGAAGGAGCTAGGAGACAACACAAGACGGCTGAACACAGCAGAACAGCGCATATCATCCATAAAAGATGATCACTATAGCATGACCACAGACTTAGAAAAATTCATCCAAGACCAACAACGCCTGCACGATCGCATGGAAGACCTCGAGAATCGTTCCAGGAGGAACAACTTGCGAATCATCGGCCTTCCAGAATCGCATAAACAGGACACACTGCTGGATCTGTGTACCACCATCATACCGGAAGCCCTCGGCTTGAATCGTTGCTGCACGGTGGAACGGGCACACCGAATTGGAGCTCCTTCTAACGACAACAAACGTCCGCGACAGATAATCGCCAAATATCTCAACTACATGGATCGCACGGATATCCTCCAGAGCTTCAGGAAGTCACGGTCTGTCATAGTGGATGGTCACAAACTGCTGCTATTTGCAGACTACTCGGCAGAGGTATCCCGCAAGAGAAAAGAGTACCAACCGATATGTGCAGAATTATACAAACGAAACATCAGATTCACCCTGGCTTACCCTGCTACCCTACGAGTCCAGGCCCCGGATGGGGAGCAACTCGTCTTTCAATCGCCGAACAAAGCCAACGATTTTCTCCACACTATCGTGTCCAAACCTCCCGCATCCGACTCCTACGCCGATAAAGTCAAACAAGGACCAAGGGAACAACGGAGCCCCAGGAAAGACCCACCTAAGCGCTTGAAGCCCGCTTTTATGCCGGTTCACTCTGACTACCGCTGACTCATCCTACCAACCCCTGCTACGGCTATACCGGGGTATGGGTAGGATTTCCTTTATCTATGATAGTCTCCCCATCTACTCATAACTGCCGCCTTCTTGGCCGCATGGCAGACTTCCTAACCTTCCCTCGAACGGATACGGCTAATATGGTTTAAGTATTACAGTTGATATTTCCCTAAGTTTATGCTGTTACACATTGTTTTGTTTCGCTTCTGGTTTGTGAATCGCATAGATTTTATGCTTGTTTTGTTCGGAGAAGCCCTATGCAACTTCTTCACATAAGGCCATTCGCATTTACCCTCAGAGACCTCGAGAGGGATGGGCTGCCCACTCACAACTTGCCTTGCCAACTTGTCTGAGTGGGACTGCGCTAGATCCCCTCCCCCCTTCCCCCTACTCACTACTGCAAACTGCGGGCTGTCGCAACGCTGGGTGCGGAAGTTGCATACGGAAAAAAGAGAAGTCACAGATAATTGTCTCATAGTTGACCCCTATTATCCTTCTTATCCCCCTCTGTCTCTTTCTTTACCCTCCCCCAGAGAAGGGAAGGTTCACCTGAACGCAAATCCGAAGACCAACTTATACTTACAACTATACCTTTTCGCTTATTTCTCTTGGCCTTAGTCAACCATCGACAGGTAAGACACACTAACATAGCTAGACGACCTAATTTTCCCTCTTGAGCAATGCAACCCGTAAATATTTCATCCTGGAATGTGAAAGGGCTACGCTCTCCGGGAAAACGCATGGCGATTCTTCGTCAACTAAAAAGGTTAAAAACTGACATAGCCCTACTTCAGGAATCTCACCTGGAGGAACATGACTTCCCACGTATGCAGAAGCTGTGGGTAGGGACCGTGCTAGGCTCGGCGTCCACAGGCCGAAAGGCAGGCACTCTCATTCTTTTACATAAAAACTTAACATATGACCTACTATCTGTCGACAAAGATACGGAAGGCAGATTTGTATCTATCCATCTCAAATTCGCTTCTGGCGAAATCAGACTGACCAATATCTATGCCCCTAATTCCCCAGACAAGGCATATTTTAGTGATCTGTCGACAAAGCTAGCGGAGGACCTTCACACTCCACACCTCATAGGAGGCGACTTCAACTCGACCGTCAACGACGGCGAAGATAGATCGAACTCACCTTATCGCCAAAAACTGCCATCACTGACCCAACACACTCACCTCTACCACATGATACAGGCCCTCGGGTTACTAGATATTTGGAGACTATCCCACCCCTTGGGGAAATAATTCACTTTCTTTTCTCCAGTCCACAAATCTTTTGCGAGACTTGACTATTTCTTTTGCTCTCACTCTCTGATACACGCAGTCAGGGAATCGAGTATACACAAATTAGTCATTTCAGACCATTCACCTATAACTGTCACTCTTGATAACCTGAGACCCAACCCGGAACATAGGCAATGGAGATTCCCCTCATATCTCACGCAAGACGATAACTTCCACCAGATGCTTAACGCAGCGTGGCTGGATTATGCACACAATAACAACATGCACATGGAGAATCCTAACTTATTTTGGGAAGCGGGCAAAGCATTTATGCGGGGAAAGATAATATCTTATACTTCCGCACACAGGAAAAATGCACAACAAAAATACTTAGAAGCTAGTTTACTGGTACAAAAGACCCAATCACAATTGCAGGCACAGAACACTGACGACAATCATAAAGCATGGCAACACGCTAGGAACCTCTTCAATACATGGGCTAACAACATAGAACGGATGAAAATGTCATACACACAACTACAATACCACAAACAAGGGAACAAAGCCGGAAAGTTACTAGCCAGACTTACCAAAGGCATTTATACACCTACTCATATAACGACCCTTCGCAATCCCGATGGAACTCTGTCAAAGTCTCCCAAAGATATCAACAAAACGTTGGAAAAATTTTACGCAAATCTTTATGCCCAAGAACCTATGGTCCCTGCTACAGCGTCCAATTGGCTTTACTCTACTCCCCTTCCCCAGATCGACCCTACCCACCTGGAGAGGCTAAATGCCCCAATCACTGAAGTAGAAATCACACAAACCATCAGTGGACTAACGAACGGCAAATCCCCAGGTCCCGACGGTTACACGCCCGAATTTTATAAGATTTTAAAAAATAACCTTACTCCCACACTTCTTACGGTTTACAACACAATTTGGACGGGGGGCCCATACCTTCCGACTGGGCACCAAGCCCACATTAAACTTATAGCTAAGAAGGGTAAGGACCCACAGGATCCTGGATCCTATCGCCCCATATCCTTATTGAACCTAGACTCCAAAATCTTATCCAAAATTCTAGCCACGCGATTAGCAACCATCATGCCATCACTTATACACCATGCACAATCAGGCTTTACCAAAGGCAGGTCTGCAGCGTCAAACATTAGGAAAGTACTAACTGCCCTTGAATATGCCAAACAACATCCTACGGAAGACATAGCACTTCTGACGTTGGACGCGGAAAAGGCCTTTGATAACGTAAACTTTCAATGGTTATCACTAGTAATGCAAAAATTTGGAATTACAGGACCCTTTTTGCAATTCATTCACAGCCTTTACTCTACCCCCACAGCCACAGTAATAGCGACGGGCGTGCAATCGAACCCGATACGTTTGTATAAGGGAACGAGACAGGGCTGTCCTCTTTCCCCCCTGCTCTTCAACCTAGCCATAGAGCCCCTGTCACGACACCTTAACAGCACATCTTCTATCCACGGAATCCCACTAGGCCCAGAAAATTTGCGTGTTGCCCTGTTTGCAGATGACATTATAATTTTCACCTCATCACCGCTCTCAGATATACCTGCCATCCAAAAAGTTTTTGAATCATACCGCCAATGTTCGGGCCTGAAAATAAACTTTACTAAAAGCGAAATTCTCCCTTTAGGGTTCAAACCACCTGAATCCTGGCAACTATCATCCCCCTTCCGCATAAACAATAAACACATTACCTATCTGGGTATACAGATCGGCAAAGAACCTTCCTCTCTCTACTCTTTAAATTATGTCCCACTGTTCGCTAGAATATTGGGAGAGTTGGAGGCTTGGGCGAAACTACCGCTGTCGCTCTTTGGGAGATGTGCTCTATTCAAAATGGTTAGTTTTGCACGACTATTATACCCCCTCCAAACTTTACCTTTGCTATTGAAACATAAAGATGTACAAATTCTTAACAGGGCCATTACAAATTTCCTCTGGAAAGGGGGAAAACCAAGGATAGCTTTAACCAAACTATACCTCCCAAAGAGGGACGGCGGAGCTAACCTCCCCAACATTAGAGCATATAACATTGCATGTCTGCTAAGAAATGGGATAGACTGGATTCTCAAAGCATCACGATACTCCAACTTTGTTCTAGAGTCAGCGGTGGCACATCCATATGATTTGGCCGCTCTCCTTCACAGTAATCTACGACAGACTCCAAACCATATCAAACAACATCTCCTTCTCAGAGACACGATAGTGGCCTGGAGAGAAGCGAGGAAAAAACTAGGACTGTCCCCATTAGTCTCGAAATTCCTACCAATACAGAATAACCCTATGTTCCATTTGAACTTAATGTACGAACCATTCTCTAAATGGAGAGACAAAGGCCTATACATGGCTTACTCGCTATACCAGGGGACAGATCACACCATCCTCAAACCATTTGCAACTATCGCCAAAGAATACAATCTGCCTCCCCATCATTTCATCCACGTCATGCAATATGCTGACTTTATCAGCAAGTCCTGCCCCAATAAATCAATAAGGTTCAAAACCTCCTTCATCGATACGCTGATCACCGGAAAACGATACTCCATCTCAGACATATATCACCCTCTAAACGAAAAGTACACCAAACCGTTGCATCTCACCTCGATGAAGTCCTGGCTGTCTGACTTACCGGACTCAGTGGACTTAAACGACATCCTCAAAGGTTATCAGATAACCAGGAGAATTACCTGCTGTGAGACCTGGAGAGAAACTCAATTCAGGATAATGCATAGAGCCTACTATCCCTTCTCTACGTCTCTCACCCCTCCGGCAGGTCCATTCTGCCCTTGGTGTCTTCTCCACAAACCTTCTCTTTTACATCGACTATGGTCATGCCCACATATGGCTACTTACTGGTCCTCCATCCTCCAATTCATCCAAGATGTAACCAACTTTACACCCGAAAAGGAACCTATGCTTCTGTTATTTGGCTTCCCTCCTCGCAGGAACACAGCAGTTTCTTCCGACAAAGGTATCCCACAAGAGCATCTTCAATGGATACTTCTCACCCTACTTGTGGCTCGGAGAGCTATCTTTAGGCACTGGATCTCCACCTCACCTCCAGGATTAACCGAGATCATCAATGAACTCAAATCAGTACTTTACCAGGAGCAACTGGACACCACAAACCACGATCGTCAATCCACAACACTTCCACACATGAAGTGGTCCTCTTTCATCACACATTGCCTAACAGCTCAGGAACAAAGTCAGTTGCCCAACTATTCAGGCCTCTCTACAGCCTGAGGATCTACACACGGTCTCACCTTCCATACTCCTTTACGAAACTGCGTCACAGATGCTATGACCATTTCACTACCATTTTTGAACTCCACCCTTAATTCATCCTCTGAACTTAGCGAATCTACGTAGATGCACAATATTTGTATATGCTTGGACTTATAAAATATGTACATAATACTAAACCTTCTTTTCTCCTCGGATTACCATGCAAGAGTTAGAAGACCAACGTCAAATTCCTTGCCAAACTTCATCCTAGACGTTTGTCTTCTATTTACTATACCACCTCCCCTTCCCTCCTCCCCTCTCTCCTTCCTTTAATTTCCCCCTGTACTAGAAAAAATTACTAACCAAAAGTAGTGTAATGTTTTCTTCATGAATGTTCATTTTTTTTTTTTTTTTTTGTACAAATGTTACTCTGTCAACTGCACCCATGTTTATCTTTAATAAAATATATTTGAAAAAAAAAATCCTGCCCAAGCCAAATTTTTAGCTTTCAGCACTGTTGCACTTTGAATGACAATTGCGCGGTCATGCAACACTGTACCCAAACTACATTTTTATCATTTTGTTCACAATACTAGAGCTTTCTGTTGGTGGTATTTAATTACCGCTGGGTTTTTCATTTTTTGCTAAATAAAATTTTTTTTTGAAAAAAAACACATTTTTCCTTGTTATAAAAATTTGCAAAAAAATGATTGTTCTTCATAAATTTAGGGCAAATATATATTCTGCTATATTTCTTTGATGAAAAGAACCCAAATCAGTGTATATTATTTAGTCTGTAGGAAAGTCCACAAGCTATGGGTGTATATGTATATCTGAAAATCAATCAATCTTGATGTACTAGGGCCCAAAAATGTCAGGACAGTACAGATATTCCCCAAAATTACCCATTTTTGGAAAGTAGACAGTTCAGGGTACTAAGAGGCATGGCAAGTTTTTTGGAGTTGTAATTTTTGGTCTTAAATTTTTTGGAAAATAATGAAATTTAAAAGTTTCACTTTTTTTTTTTTTTCACATGCTGTCTGTCACCAGTGCTTTACAGCATCATCATATAACTGGTGTGGAAGTGATCAGGAACACTGACTGGTGACAACAGTACAAAAAAAAAAATCTTTTTCAATTAAAAAAAAAAAATTATTACATTTTCTTTGCTTTTTTACGATTTCTTTTTATTAAATACACTGTGGCCAGAGCAATATAATATGTGCAAAGTGAGTACTAAAGCGCTGATAGGAGAATTACATTTTTTTTTTTTAAATATTTAAATAAAAATTTGAAAACCAAACAAAATAGATAAGATGACCAAATGATATGCTGCACCATTAAAGTGTGTCCTACACTTAAGAGAATATGCAAATAAATACTAGAGTATAAATAGTGCGCAATATCAACCTTAGTCTATTTAGATCAGCAGGTGAGGTTAAAAGACAAATGTCGTGGTGTAGTAAAATATATAAGTGCTTGCGTGACAATCCCAGGTGCACACAAGTATATATA
>CM053026.1:206659030-206686624 GCA_028564925.1 Lithobates sylvaticus
TAATTATCCTTTTTATTATTTTGTACGATGTATGTCAAAATGTGTATAGATTTTGTCAATGTGCATTCATATTTTTGTTTTATTCCACTTCTTACCTGTCCACCAGTGGCGGCTGGTGCTCCAATTTTTTGGGGGGGCGCAAAACAAACAGCCTCACTGTGCCCATCAAACGCTGCCACTGTGCCATCAAACGATGCCACTGTGCCCATCAAACGCTGCCACTGTGCCCATCAAACGCTGCCACTGTGCCCATCTAACACTGCCACTATGCCCATCTAACGCTGTCACTGTGCCCATTAAATGCTGCCAATGGCACTTACCTTGTCAGGCGGCGAGCGGTGTCTCCTCATCTTCTCCCGCGCTCCTGTCTTCACAGCGCCTGTGACTTCAGCCAATCAGGGGACCGGTAACACAGACCGGCAACCTGATTGGCTGAGAGGCGGGTCTGTGTTAGGGAAGCGATGTATTCGCTTCGCTAACACAATACTGTGTAAGCAGCGAACGCAAAGCATTGCGCCCGCTGTTTACACTTCTGGAAGCCTATTAGAGCACACCGCTCTAATAAGGTCCCCTATTCGAGCTTTACAGCTCTAAAAGGGCGCTTCCAGAAACACCCCCCCCCCCGCGGTAATTCACATGCCCGGCGCCCGACAAGGGGCGGACACCTGAATAGGGGGGCAGCAGCGGTGACAATAGCTAGATTCATGCAATGCATTAATCTATCTATTGGTGATAGAGCGGTGCAGGAGAGGGGGGGCGGCGCTCCTGCGCCCTCTATGCACGCACCGCCACTGCTGTCCACTGGCCTGATAATCTTGTCAAGATGGATGGCTTACCCAAATTAAACTTAAATTTTAATGCCTTTAGTTCTCCTGGAAGTGTTGAGGTTTACTTGTCCAAAACAGATACTCATTCAACTCCCCCTTCCTAAGCTTTTTTTAATGTGCCACCAGAGGGGGTGAGGGACCATATAATTGTACCTTTTTATTTTGTTCTTGAAATGCACTTTTACATGTTAGAATATTATTTTGGCCCACAATGTTTGTGTCAAATATGTTTGCAATTTAATGTACTCCGGTATTAATTTTTGCTTTATTTGTTTGACTCCACAGTTTCCGAAAAACAGCCAGGAATGGCAGGATGTTGCTGCGCAGTTTGGCAATTTATGGGATTTCCCCAACTGCGGAGGTGCCATTGATGGCAAACATGTGAGGATAGTGCCACCACCAAATTCCGGATCCTATTTTTTTAATTATAAAGGTTTTTCTAGCATTGTCCTCCTTGCTGTGGTGTCAGCAAAATATGATTTTTTATATGTCGACGTTGGTATTAATGGTCGTCACTCAGATGGAGGAGTTATGATGAACACAGAATTTTATGACCGGCTGCAGAGAGGAACCTTAAATTTGCCACGTGCTCAGGACAATGTGGAGGGCCTCAATTTTGTTTTTGTCGCAGATGATGCATTTTCTTTGGGGCCACATATTCTAAAGCCCTTCCCAATGCGGAATCTGACCCCAGAGCAACGGATTTTTAATTACAGGCTCTCTCGTGCCCGAAGGGTAGTAGAAAATGCCTTTGGCATAATGTCCAGCCGATTCCGGATCTTTTTAACTGCCATAAATTTGGCTGAATATAAATTAAATCATGTGGTGTTATGCTGCTGCATCCTCCACAATTTTCTACGGAGGAATGCTTCCAGCTACATTGCCTTAGGGGCAACGGGTGAACCAGCTGAAGAGTCCGTGATGCCAGCACTTGAAAGTGCACATGCTGGTTTTGGCGTCCAGAATGGGCGTGTTGTCCGCCAACAATACACCGACTACTTTATTGGTCGAGGGGCAGTGCCTTGGCAGCAAAATGTTTTGGATAATTAGTTACAATTGTAATAAAAAAATTAAATATTCTTTAATTTGAAAGACTGTTGTCTGTTTCTTATATGTTTGCAACTAGCCATGATCTTTGTCCTTTTTGCCACTAGTTTGAACCAACCTGATGTGCAACATGAGGTATCCATCTCAATTCCAGCTAACTTTTAGATTGTGCTGTATTTCACCTACACACATTTTAGAGTACATGGTCAATGCAACTACAACCACGTAACAAATATACTGATATTGAGCATTGAAATAAGAAGGCATATGGTGGTTTTGTTTCAACTTTTTTTATTCTGTGCACATTCACATGTGCCTTTTCATTTTTTTTTTTTTTTGGATTTTTTGATTCTTTTTTTTGAACATCAAAAATATATTTTTTTGGTATTTTTTGATTATTTTTTTTTTAACATCAAAAATATATTTTTTTGGTATTTTTTGATTATTTTTTTTTAACATCAAAAAAATATTTTTTTGGTATTTTTTGATTATTTTTTTTTGAACATCAAAAATATATTTTTTTTTTTTTTTTTTGATTATTTTTTTTTTGAACATCAAAAATATATTTTTTTGGTATTTTTTGATTATTTTTTTTTTGAACATCAAAAAATATATTTTTTTGGTATTTTTTGATTCTTTTTTTTTGAACATCAAAAATATATTTTTTTGGTATTTTTTGATTATTTTTTTTGAACATCAAAAATATATATATTTTTTTTTTAAGCAAGTTTTGGAAAAATATAAAAACAATAGAAACAAATAAACTTTGCAAGGATGATGATGCGCAATCGAGTCAACATCATGCAGCAGCAAATGAAGAACTAGATATGATTGAAAAGTTATATTTTTTAAATTTAATTTATTCTGGCCAAAATATCAATCATATCTTTCATTTGCTGCTGCATGATGTTCAGTCGATTGCGCATGGCATCTATTTCCCCGTTCCACCCCATTATTTGGCCGATGAGCCTCTGCGCACTGTCCTGAGTGAACGGTTGCTCCAAAACCAGCACATCATCTAAAAAAAGTAAGAAAAAATAATGTATTAATAAAGGTGTGGCCAGACATAGATTATGTGCAACAGTGGTGAAACAGTGGTGTCAGACACTCACCTGGTGACATCTCTGTCACTTCCTCCACCTCCTCTTCCACAACATCCTCCAGATCGCTGGGACTAATTCCCCAAACAGGCCGGTGAGGGTGGGGGTCCTGGCGAGGATGGGGGTCCTGGCGAGGGTGGGGGTCCTGGCGAGGATGGGTGTCCTGGCAAGGGTGGGGGTCCTGGCGAGGATGGGTGTCCTGGCGAGGGTGGGGGTCCTGGCGAGGGTGGGGGTCCTGGCGAGGATGGGTGTCCTGGCGAGGGTGGGGGTCCTGGCGAGGGTGGGGGTCCTGGCGAGGATGGGGGTCCTGGCGAGGGTGGGGGTCCTGGCGCCGATGTTTGGCCCGGTGAGGGTGGTGGCCCCGGTGAGGGTGGGGGTCTGGCTGAGCTGGGGCGTCCCTGCGATTTGGGTGCCTGAGTCTTTGCTCCCCTATGAGAATCAAACAAAAGGTATACTTTTAGCGCACAGACGGTAAACATTGCTTTGCGGTGGTGTACAATTGTCTGTTTATCAAGAGATCTAAGTTCAAGACATGATGAAATTTCCCTTTTAATAAAACAGAAAGAATTAACCTTTCTTGACCGAAATTCTCTGATGTCGCACACTAGTGCTCCTGAATCCAGCTGTGTAAAAAGCTGTTGAATGCCCTCTCCTTACATTCCAATTTACTATATTTTGACCATTCTGAAGAATGGACGTATTTACGAAAAGAAACATTCCCATTCTGAACTCTCAACATTTGACATTCGGAACATCCAGAAATAACGACAGTTTCCAAGTATCGTTGGTTCTGAATTATGAAATGTTGAGAGTTCAGAATGGACGTATTTACGAAAAGAAACATTCGTAAATACGTCCATTCTGAACTCTCAACAGTTGATAATTCAGAACATCCAGAACCAACGATACTTGGAAACTGTCGTTATTTCTGAATATTCCGAATGTCAAATGTTGAGAGTTCAGAATGGACGTATTTACGAAAAGAAACATTCGTAAATACGTCCATTCTGAACTCTCAACAGTTGATAATTCAGAACATCCAGAACCAACGATACTTGGAAACTGTCGTTCTTTCTGAATGTTCCGAATGTCAAATGTTGAGAGTTCAGAATGGACGTATTTACGAAAAGAAACATTCGTAAATACGTCCATTCTGAACTCTCAACAGTTGATAATTCAGAACATCCAGAACCAACGATACTTGGAAACTGTCGTTATTTCTGAATGTTCCGAATGTCAAATGTTGAGAGTTCAGAATGGACGTATTTACGAAAAGAAACATTCGTAAATACGTCCATTCTGAACTCTCAACAGTTGATAATTCAGAACATCCAGAACCAACGATACTTGGAAACTGTCGTTATTTCTGAATGTTCCGAATGTCAAATGTTGAGAGTTCAGAATGGACGTATTTACGAAAAGAAACATTCGTAAATACGTCCATTCTGAACTCTCAACAGTTGATAATTCAGAACATCCAGAACCAACGATACTTGGAAACTGTCGTTATTTCTGAATGTTCCGAATGTCAAATGTTGAGAGTTCAGAATGGACGTATTTACGAAAAGAAACATTCGTAAATACGTCCATTCTGAACTCTCAACAGTTGATAATTCAGAACATCCAGAACCAACGATACTTGGAAACTGTCGTTCTTTCTGAATGTTCCGAATGTCAAATGTTGAGAGTTCAGAATGGACGTATTTACGAAAAGAAACATTCGTAAATACGTCCATTCTGAACTCTCAACAGTTGATAATTCAGAACATCCAGAACCAACGATACTTGGAAACTGTCGTTATTTCTGAATGTTCCGAATGTCAAATGTTGAGAGTTCAGAATGGACGTATTTACGAATGTTTCTTTTCGTAAATACGTCCATTCTGAACTCTCAACATTTGACATTCGGAACATCCCGAAATAACGACATTACTAAATATACACAAAAAATGCAAAGCTGAAAAAAATAACATGGAATTAAATCAAAAATATACTGTCAGTGCACATATTCATCAACAATCACGTATTAAATATCAAAACATCGCATTTTCCAAAACAGCCACGCATTTTCAAAACAGCCACCGTACGAACGATGACACACACATACGAACGGCATAGACTTATGTATGCCAGGTACTTACTATTTTTCAGCGCCTTTTTGATTTTCAGAAACTGGTCCGGCACCCTGGTCTTGATGTCCGACCATCGTTTTCTCAGCTGGTCTTTGGACCGATGGACCCCGAACTTCTCCTCCAGCCTTCTCACGACTTTGGTGAGGATTCTGTCCTTCACCATGTTGGGGTGCAGGTATGGCCCATGCTTGCCATCGTAGTCGTCCTTGACCAGAATCCGCACCATCTCCACCATTTCCTCAAATGCCATGTTTGTGGCCTTAAACCTCCTCCTCGCATGTTGTTCTTCCGCCATATTTACTCCGACTACGCAACGAGGGGATAAGGGGCGGGGAATATCCGAGAAAAGGAACGTCGGGGGCGGGCGACGCAAGCGGTGGTTCGCGCACGCGTAATGGTATATCCATGCTTAACACGCGGCCTATAGAAATTTCCGAACGGAAGATACGAAGGAATACACTACATACACGATATAAATGTTGACACACTGAAATTCTCTTTTTACGGAGTCTTTTCTCTTTTTACGAAGTCTTTGTATGTAAATGAAAGAAGCTAAATATTTATGAATGAATATATTCGGGACATGAAGAAAGCAAAAAATTAACGTTGATGGGACACTAATGTTAATTAGTAATAACGATGCTTTGCTGAATGTGTATGGTCAAGGCTTGACGTCATGACGCTTGGAGGGCGGAGGGGTCACGCATACGCCGTGTATAAAGCACGAACGTGTGGTGCAATGTACCGTTCTGGCGGGAGACGAACGCAAGCCGACGCTAAACGACGCAAGCCGACGCAATACGACGCAGTACGAAGGTAGACACGGACGAAAGGTACATTTTATTAATTTCTCTTTACCGCTGGTACTTTCAAATGATTGTCTTTTGCTTTGAAGATGTAATTTAGTACTCGGACTGTTGTTAAATGTAGTAAACATGCGCAAACACCCACCTTGAAACACACACCTGCAGGTTACCTGCACTGAGCTGTATAGAGTTTGGTTAATACTAGGCTTGTACAATTTGTTTCGTAACGAATCGAAGTTCGGACGAATTTGGCAGCTTTCCAACAAACGAATGCATCAGAATGTCTAAATAAAAGGAACGCATTTCCAAATATACGAAGTAAATTCTGTCGTTTATAACGAATGAATTCGATAGGATTTGAGATTCTGTCTAACGAATATTGTATACTATTAATAACTAGTTTTTTAAAAACGTAGTAACTTTAATTAACGAATACAACCTACCGAAATTAGCTATTTTGAAGATAACAATGTACACAAACTTTTTTTTTTGGAACAAGTCTAGTAATTACATGTGGCTTTGCTGCACTATAAAGTACAGATAATCTGCAGATAAGTCACAGGTGCACGTGGCACATCATAGTGAAAGCAGCCTTAGGACACAATCGGACCCTCCATGCACCCTCTATGTCCCTTTTACCCCTGCTTACCTTCAATCAGATACGCCAAAAAAATAAGGGGAAACGTCCCCTCCTGACAGATTGAATTGGAGGGCCCATAGAGTAGCATGGGCTGTGTCCATATCCATTCGCCATATGTGGGGTAGATCCAAACCTGTCATCTGTCCATTACAATTATTTTGGCCCATGACCAGTTACCAAGTTGCTTCGATGGTCCTCGCTCTTTAAAAGGTTGGGCACCCCTGGCTTAAATAAATGCCCATATTGTGAGCAGCTTCTGAACTATACGCCACCCATTATGGTTTGTTTTTTACTGTTTTGCAGCAATCCAAACGATGAAATCAAAATTGAATTCACCCAAATTCATTGCTCAATTTATTGAGAAGTATAGGGAGCTCACCTGTCTGTGGCAAGTAAAAAATAAAGAATACTCTGACAAAAATAAAAGGTTGGCAGCATGGCTACAACTTGTGGACTTGGCGAAAACCGTATACCCCGAGCAACCTACACTATGGTAAAAAACAAAATTGGTGCCCTCAGAAGTGTCCACAAAAGGGAACTCAGGAGAATTGAGGAATCCAAACGTTCTGGAGCAGGAACTGAAGAGGTCTATGTTCCGAAGCTATGGTACTTCAATAGCCTTGCTTTTTTAAAAGACCAAACGGTCCCAAGAAAATCCCTGTCAACTTTACCCTCTGCATCAGCTGACGTCAGCGATACTGAGCAGGATCCTACACAGGATGAAGAAGAGGAGGAGCTCAGCTTGACCCAGGTATAGCATTGTTTAAAATCTTGCCATCTCTCTCTCTCTATCTATCTATCTATCTATCTATCTATCTATCTATCTATCGATCTATCGATCTATCGATCTATCTATATATATATATTAGATATGTTGCTAATTAGATGCTAGTATGCCTAATAATTAGTTGTGTTTCCAAAAAAAGTTACATATCAATGGACAAGTAGTGGCCATAAAGTTTTTCAACAAGAATGAGAAATGATGGAGTCAAATTGATAGTCTTTAATAATTGGACACATTCAAAATTAGAAAAGTAAAGAGATGAAAGGTTTGTGATTGATGACCACAAATTAAAATCATGTTGTTTTTTCACAAAGGAGGAACTTCTGAGCCAAGAAGAGGCTGGGCCCAGCAGCCAACCAAGCACAGAGTGCAGAATCCCTCTCCTGCGCCCTCCCAAGAAAAGAGCCAGGAAGAGCCACGACCTGGATGAGGCCACAGCTGACTTCCTGGCTAGGGCTACATCAGTCATAACGACAGCACCCGATAGCCAATAGGCTGAGAGAAATCGACCCAGACCAAAGGGAGCTATGTGAAGGGATCATCATACAGCTATTCAGCAAGGCCAGGAAACGAGAGCTCACCTCAAACTCGCACGTCTGCAATTTGGAACACACAACTTTACCTCCTCCACAGCAACCCTACCCACCTCAGCAACCCTACCCACCTCAGCAACCCTACCCACCTCAGCAACCCTACCCACCTCAGCAAGCACAGCCACCTCAGCAGCATGGTGGTCAGTGGCAAAATCAGCCGCAGGATGCCCAACAAGGCCAGTGGTCTGGGGAGTTTAGGGGCTACTAATTTTGCATATTTTTTTGTGGTTTAAAGTATGATTTAATAGGCTATATTTGTTTGTTGGTTTTGGGTGTACTATTTTCTGTTTATATTTTTGATTTTTTAGTTCAAATTTGGTGGACAGAAAATATGTCTAGATTAATTTACTTAATTTTTTTATGTTGTGAATTAACAATAAATAATATGTTCAAAATATGTTTAACATTTGTTATTGATAATCATTAGAACACAAATCCAATGTAAAATATGTATGTTCGTTCTTTGTAGGTATCACCAACAAATCCGATGCAATCTAAAAACATTAAAAATGCAAAGAATGTGCACTGCATTTAGCAAATTCGGAATTTCACACATCACGAATGTGCTATCTAGTTAACGAACGCTAGGTTTACAAGACCGACCTCTTCATGCTGGTCCTTCCTCCGGAGCATGCGTGTTTGCACTTTGGACAAAAGTCCGATGGTTTTGTGTACACACGGTCGGACTTTGGTCCATCGGACTTTTGTTGGCAGAAAGTTGGTCCGTTCGCACAGCCAACAAAAGTCCGATGAAACCTGGAAAAAGTTGGTCCGATGGAGCGTACACACGGTCGGATGTTGGTCCAAACCAGCTAATTTGCATGTTGGTTGTCAAAAAGTCCGAACGTGTGTACGGGCCTTAAGATGCAAAAAAAATTGGATAAAGTAACACAATGAATACTTATTTGAGTAAAATATTGAATTTAATCCATTTAGGAATAAGGCTGTAACATAACAAAATGTGGAAAAAGTGAATTGTTGTGAATACTTTCGGGATGCACTGTACATCCCGAAAGTAGATGGCACACTGTGGACTGCACAAAACCTGCCTTGCTAGCACTCATTATTATTATTATCCCAGTTACAATATTAACCACTAGGCGTCCGCACTATAGCCGAAAAATGGCTGCAGTGCGGGCGCCAATTGCCGGGAGGGCGTCCCTGGACTTGTGTGTGCTTGCTCCCGAGCCACGCTGCTCCGCCCATTGACACAGATAGTGGGATTAGGCTCCGCCCCGCTCCCTCGTCACTGGCTTTGATTGACATCACTGGGAGCCAATGGTCCCAGCAAAGCCAGTGAGACACTGAAGTGAGGGGAGAGAAGAGCTGCAGATGTGTACAGCTCTATATCGGATGAGAGCTCAGGTAAGTATAGGGGGGGGGGTTGAGGGGCTAAATTCGATGCCTAAACATTTTTTACCTTAATGCATTAAGATAAAAAATGTTTAGGCCTTAGAACAACTTTAAGTAAACAAACTCTTACAATTCAACCCCGCTATCTAAAGATGATGAGAATGCACAAACTCCGTACTCATGATCGGAAATTCCGCCAGCAAAAGTCCGATGTGAGCTTTTGGTGGGAAAATTTAAACCGTGTGTATGCTCCATCGGATTTTTGCTGGTGGAATTCCCACCAGCAAAAGATTGAGAGCAGGTTCTCAATTTTTCGGTCGTGCAAAATTCCTACACATGCTCGGAAACAATTTGACGCATGCTCTGAAGCATTGAACTTCATTTCCTCGGCTTGTCGTAGTGTTGTATGTCACCGTGTTCTTGACGGTCGAAAGTTCAGAGAACTTTTGTATGACCGTGTGTATGCAAGCCAAGCTTGAGCGGAATTCCGTTGGAAAAAAACATGTGTGTACGGGGCATTAGACTGAGTATAGGGAATCTTTCTAGCAAAATGTACACACATTTTTCCTCCGCTGATATCATTCCTATAAGAATGTGTAGGTTTGTATCATGTTTTTATTCTCTCAGAGCCTAATAAATTTCAGAACATTTGTTTTCTGAGGTTGTTCAGAAAAAAATGATAAATTTACTTTCTCTATGCTGTCTGGACATTTCATATAGAAGACAGTATGAATCATTTGATTCCTTTCATGATAACATTCCTAAGAAATGCTGTATAGTGTAATCTAAGGAAGGTTTGGTTTCAATTTCTCCTTGTTACTTCAATACCATAAAAATGATCATATTTTAAAAGCATTTTTGGATCATTAGGTGAATTAGCTGCCAAGTTCCTATGCACAGAACAAACGGGTCCTATAATTTTCCTCCTGTGATTTTCCTTTTAAATACGGATTTTTTTTTGTATCAGCAAAAATGTCTGAAGAAGAAAAGGTCAACAGTTTAAAGGGAAATATGTTCATTTTAAAAATGCTTTGCTTATGGACAGCGTGATGGAGTACCACATATTAGCCTTGCTAAAAAAATAAGGTGGCTGTGGATGGCATGGTGGTTAACAGCACTGTTTAGTTGTTGAGACACTGGGGCTGATTTACTAAAACCAGAAAGTGAAAAATTGTGTGCAGCTGTGCAATGTAGCCAAAAAGGTTCTGCCTTCAGCTTGTTCTATTAAGCTTTAACAAAAAAACTGAAAGCTGATTGGTTTCTATGTGGAGATGCGCCAGATTTTGCACTCTCCACCATTGTCCTGGATTCACCTGGAAAACTGCAGGAGCTTGTATCCCAACATTATGTGGATTTCTTCCTGGAGTCCAGATTCTGAAATTGTATGTAAACCCTAACAATAAACTTCTCTTATTCACTAGCTTTTCATATACCATTGGAAGTGTTTTGTTATATCTGCTCAAAAGGTACAAAAAGTACATGTTGATCATGTCAGAAATTCAGTCTTGAGTCTTGTGTTACTGTTTTATCCCAAGGGACATAATTATTCCTCTTAGTTCTTGTCTTGGACTACAAAAAAAAATAAATGTCTATGTTGTAGAGGTGGAAATGTTTAAGTACTTAAGCAAATAAAAACTGGACAGGACTGACACTACTTAGCTTACAAAATTGCTGTTTGTTGTCAGTCCAGACTAGAAGTCAGATCAAAAGGTATTTTTATATACTTGCATGGCCTTTTAACCACTTCAGCCCCGGACCAATTTGCAGCCAAAGGACCAGGCCCCTTTTTGCGATTCGGCACTGCGTCGCTTTAACTGACAATTGTGCAGTCGTGCGACGTGGCTCCCAAACAAAATTGGCGTCCTTTTTTCCTACAAATAGAGCTTTCTTTTGATGGTATTTGATCGCCCCTGCGGATACCTGTACCCTGACAAAATACTGTAAAATCATGATGAATCAATATTTCCTGAGCCACAAAACAGTATGTGAACTTTCTTTCTTCAAGGTGATCACCCACAGCTGTTACCAGCTGTAGTCATTACTCCAGATTTATAGTGTTCTTCTGCACAGGGGCGTAGATAAGGGAGGGTTAAGGGGGGTCGAAACAGTGTCAAAACTATCAGTGTCAGAATGTCCACCGCAATATCGCAGTCCTGCTATAAGTCGCTGGTCGCCGCCATTACTAGTAAAAAAGTAAATAAATAAAAATATCCTATAGTTTGTAGGTTTGTAAATGCTATAACTTTTGGGCGAACCAATCAATATAAGCTTATTTTTACCAAAAATATGTAGCAGAATACATATTGGCCTAAATTTATGAAGACATTAGATTTTTTTTTTTCATTTTTTTTTATTGGATATCTTTTGGATATCTTTTATAGCAGAAAGTAAAAGAAATATTGTTTTTTTTTTAATTTTCTGTCTTTTTCTGTTTATAGCGCAAAAAATAAATACCGCAGAGGTGATCAAATACCACCAAAATAAGCTCTATTTGTGGGGAAAAAAAGAACATACATTTTATTTGGGTACAGCGTCGCCAAAAACATCACATAATATATAGCAAGCCGGGATGATATGATAGTTAAAGGCAGGTTTAATCGAAGTATTAGGACAAAACATAATGTAAGGTACATGGTTAAAAAAAAGAGAGCTCATTACATACATGATGAAGTTTGCTTTCTTATTGCTGACCATATTTTCTCACTCAATATTTATTTGTAAAGATGGGCTCCAGGGCATGTAATTAAATCCGCTAAGCTTTATAGGCTTTGAAATTCTCTTTAATTGCTAAAGCAATAATTATTGCTTAGAACATCTGAAAGGTCACTGCCAACATTAAGCCACAAAATCATTGGTAGGTATGAAAGCAACATGTGTCAGTAATAAAAGTTTCCAATTTGTACAATGTTTGTGAATTGTTCTGCAACAATGACATAAACTGATATTACGTGACCAAGTTTTGCTTCCTTTCTTATTTTTTTTTTTCAGGAAATTGTTAGATTCAACAGGCTAAATGTTTCCCCCTTTGAAGTCAGAAAAATAATCAATTTGGGATAACACATTCTCATTCTCAGCATAAACCAGGCACAGAATATGCCTTCAGCAAATTAACTTATCATTCCCTGTGATACTGAAGTGAATAAACACATATCTGTTTCCCTGCTAGAAAAAAAGGTGGTTGAATATGAATAATATCATTCTAGAACGAACAGTCAACAAAATAGATGATTATTTAATTTGTGAAATAACTAAACTAAAAAATAGTGTGTGTGTATGTGTGTTTTTAAAATGACATTGGCTTATATTTACTGTGCTTCAGTTTTGCCTTTTGTACCACTTTATATGTATTTTTTAATGGAAAATAAATTTAGGATTTGTAGTGAATAAACAAATATCTGTTTCCCTGCAAGAAAAAAGGTGATTGAATATGAATAATATCATTCTAGAATAAACAGTCAACAAAATAGATGATTATTACATTTGTGAAAAAAACTAAACAAAAAAATAGTGTGTGTGTATGTGTGTTTTTAAAATTACATGGGCTTATATTTACTGCGCTTCGTTTTTTTTCCTTTTGTACCACTTTATATCTATTCTTTAATAGGAAATTAATTTACGACTTGTAAAATAATAATAACAATGTGGGTGTTCTGTCTTTTTTTTCATGAAGTGTAAGCCCTGTTTTGTGAAAAAAAAAAGAAAAATTGGGTGTACTGATTTAGACAATTGAAAGAATATTTTAAAATAAAAACATTTACAATTTTGTGTGGATGCTTGTTTTTTGTATTTGCTTTAGAAATATGAACATTTATGGAAAAAGTGAAACACTGTTTTAAAAAATATGTATTTATTTATGATATGCATATTTATTTTTAGAAAATTCTCCAGTATATCTCTATGTAGAAAAAGACCAAGTGGTCTATCACATCTGCCCTTTTTTTGTTATCTTTTTGTCCAAGTATGGCTTTATGTTGTCCCCAAGCATGTTTTAATTCACTTACTGTTGACTAAAGCTGGGTATACACATTTTCTTTTTTTGAACTTGCAGGTTGAATGGAAAAATAACTTCTCGTCAGCTGCACTGTTGTGCTCTGACAGCAGGGACTAACCCCCCCCCCCCCGTCAGAATACACAGATCAGTGCTGCAGCCATTGGATGCATGTGCTGACTGAATGCTGGTTTTCCAGCAGGACCATTCGACAGAGCAAAATTCAACCAGTTCCTGCTGAACCAGATGACTTTCCTTCCATGTATAGCCAGCTTAATTCACTATCTCTGCTGGAAGTCTGTTCCAAATTTCAACTATTCTTTCTGTAAAATAATACTTTCAAGTGTTAGTTTTGAACTTTTTTACTGCTAGTTTGGAGTCATGTGTTCTTGATCTTAACTTCATATTAAAAAAACTGCCTTCTTGAACCTTATTGAAATGTATTTAAAAGGATTTAGTCATGTCTCCTCTTTCCTTTCTTTCCTTAAGACTACATATTAACCACTTGCCGCCCAAGCTTATTCTGGCACTCCTCTCCATGTAAAAATCATCATTTTTTTTTCTAGAAAATTACTCAGAACCCAATTGCCAATTACATTTAGTGGCAGAAGCCACTATTGGGGCGATCACCTGGTTGGCCCATGCAGCAATTCTCCTGAAGTATAATATGTCGGGGAGCCGAGGCCCTGGCTCAGCGATATGGAGACTTAATGAAAGTCTGTTACAAGACCCGTTGTGACGGAAGATGTTCTTGGGGAGGTGACATGTTATTTTCAGGCCAACGATACCCAAGAATGTTCTCCCAGAGTGATCTGGGAAGCCCATAAAGCAGTGATTCAGGGAGTACTGATAAAACATGGTGCTAGGATTAAACGAGAGAGGGGGGCAAAGTTAACATCCTTGCTATGAGATATAAAGCAATTAGAATCACTTCATAAACATGCTCCCTCCTCAGACGTGGAATGGGACCTTTTGATCGCTCGTAGACAGATTACTGACTTACTCATGTTTAAAGCTAAAAGGGCAATACAGATTGTACGTAAACACGTTTATGTGTCTGGCAACAAATGTGGCAAATTACTTGCTAAAACCCTGGAGGAACAACAATCGATGACCTACGTACCAGTGATTACAGGGGCTGAAGGTGAAAAGCTCACATTAACTAGACAAATTGTTCAAAGATTTGGGGATTACTATTCTTCTCTTTATAATTTACAGTCAGACCCCCCACACAGTCAGGGATAGATGATTATTTAGCATCATCTGTAATGTCCGGGCTGACGTCTATAGCACTGGGAAGAGAAACAGAAGGCCCCACTCTAAGTGCAATAAATAGCGGAAATTTTTTATGTAAAGGGTTAAAAATAGCTGTACTCACAAAAGTACTATGTCCAAGGGCGTGTGATACTGAGATGGTGAGCCGGATGTCCATGGAGGGTGTAGAACAAGCGATTTCTGTATCCTGGAGGTGCTGTCTTGTTGCTAAAAACGAGCTGGGGCATCCACTGCTGACACTTCCTGGTCAGTCGGTCTCATCCAATAGGCAAACGTTTTCAGAGCATGCGCTCTTTCCTCAGGCTTCTTAGATCTTCAAACTGGGCTGCCTTCTAAAAACTGCTGCTATTATTCTCCAAACCATATGACATGGACTGTCACAGAACAATATTTTAAGCTATTGCTTTTTTATTTTGGTGACAACTCACATGCAATTTTGATTGGCCCATCCTTCCCCTGTGCTTTTTTCCCTTCCCAAAGTTTTATCTCCCCCGTACCTTCCACTAACCCATTTGTTCCCTTCCCAGTAGCAATTAGATGATAAAACAGATATTGCCAGAATCAGCGCAAATCCACTCTACCAAACCTGTATGTTGACGTCTATAGCACAACAGGAATTGGAAATACCAATTACTTTAGGGGAGGTGCAGGAGGCAGTGAATGGGGCTAAAACAGGTAAAGTACCTGGCCCAGATGGTTTTACAGTTCAATATTACAAACACTTCCGGCCTATACTGGGACCTTATCTTCTTGTAAGGATGTTTAATGGTCTGGGCAACCAGAGTCCCCTCCATATGGAATCACTTAAGGCCCTTATCACGGTAATTCCCAAAGAAGGAAAAGATCCCATGCAATGTAGAAGCTATAGGCCAATATCGCTTCTAAATGCAGATCTGAAAGTTTTTGCTAAAATTCTTGCGACCCGGCTTCAGAGACAACTGCCTTCTCTGATTCATCTGGACCAAGTAGGGTTTGTCCCAACGTGGGAAGCAAGGGACAATACTAATAATGCACTGAATTAGTATTGTCCCACGTAGCTAATCTATCCAGGATCCCATGTGTGTTTCTTAGGACGGATGCAGAGGAGGCTTTTGATCGGGTCAATTGGCAGTTTATTTTTTGGAAAATGGAGTTCTGTCTTACTCCTCCAGGATCACCAACGGGACTAGGCAGGGTTGCCTACTATCGACCCTTCTTTTTGCTCTTTCTTTGGTAACTTTCCTTTGTAGGATTCGATCAAACCCAGACATTCAGGAAATGACAGCTGAAAGAACTCAGCATAAGATTTCGGCCTATGCTGATGATATGCTCTTTTCACTGACTAACTCAATAATATCCCTTCCTAATATCTATCTTAAAATGGAGAGATATGGCTCTTTATCGTACTTTAAGATCAACCTATCCAAGTCAGAGGCCATGGGAATCACAATAAGAAATCTTGAGATTATTGAAATCCAGCTATAAATTTAAATGGACTCTGAATTATTTAGGTACATGTATCCCAGCAGACCTCTCATATACATTTGAGCTTAATTTCCCACCACTTTTACAAAAGGTACGGTGCCTCCCGGAGAGGTGGCATAGGGGGTTCCACTCCTGGTTTGGAAGAGGCAATATAGTCAAAATTAATATTTTGCCAAAGTTCCTATGTTTATTCCAGGCATTACCCATTACTAACCCTAGACATTATTTTAAACAGATTGACACACTCCTCACCGGATTCATCTGGGCACAGGAACACCCAAGGATTAGAAGATTCTTGTTGAACCTTCCTAAACAATACAGTGGACTGGCAATACCTGATTTGTATCAATACCATCAAGCAGCCCTATTGAGTCATATAATTGACAAAAAAAAAGATTTTAGTTTTGCTCATTTTTTTGATTTTTTGTGCTTTATTTTAATTTTTTATTTAAGTGATTGCAGAATATACAAAAATGAACTGAAGACAAACATAGTTCCCCGATTCCCTCGTTCCCGAACAGAACATAGTGCTCAACATACAATTTAAGTACAGAACTACAGAGCATTTTGTTAACCATAACTACGTACTGCTAGAGCTATAGATTGCTGACCCTAAAACCCCTTCACTGTCTTCCCTTGTGGTTTCTAGTGCCTCCAGGGGAGCCTCTCAGTCGCTCCTAACCCTGGTTGCTACTGGGTGGTAAAATCTACAGGGGGCGTTTTCCCATCAGAGGGCGGGGTACAATCAACATTTCATTTGTGGATTTTAGTGTACGGCAAGGGAGTTTCGGGGATAGTGTCAGATCTCCGGCAATCACAGAATTTTTCACTTATGTGGGATATAGGCGTTAAGGGGATAGGAGAGGGGAAGGGTAGGGCGGGAGATAGTGTAGTTAGAAGAGAGAGAGAGAGGCAGGCTAGGGCCGGAAAGGGGAAGTTGGGGCAGGGGTGTGGGACTCCAGTAGGTCCGGCAGTCTCGGCCCTCAATTCATCTCTGAAAAGGGGGCTCACAGGTAGGACTTGTAATCCTCTGAGAATCTGAAAAGGTTCCAATGCATCCAGCGGGTGTTGTGTTCCTCCTCCCTGTCTCCCTCAGCAGCTGTAAGTTGCTCCATGTGATGGATGTCGCAAACCCTTGCAAACCATTGAGAAACTGTCGGTGGGGACTGTTGTTTCCATGCACTAGGAACGCATGCCCTGGCCGCGTTCAGAAGGTGCCTCAGCAGAGATTTACGATATCTCTTTCCTGACATGGGAGTCAAATTTAGCAGTACTGCTGCCGGGTTATCTTGTAGAGCTACATCGGTAAGTTTATGAATGATCTGGAGAACCTGCCCCCAGAACGGGGCCAGGATCGGACACTCCCAGAAGATGTGTAGCAACGTGCCATTCTGCGTGCCACATCTCCAGCACATAGGACTGTGTCCCGGGAATATGGTAGCCAGTACTGTGGGGGTTCTGTACCAGCGAGTTAAGATTTTATAAGTAATTTCTTGGTATTTACTACATAAGGAGGACTTATGAGCAAAAATCAGTATGCGACTCTTTTGGTCTTCTGTGAATTGTGTGTGGAGGTCCCTTTCCCATTTTTTAAGGAATGGAGGGTCTAGCTGGGATGTATACTCCAATAGAAAATTGTACGAAAAAGAGAGGGACCTTCGTAGTGGTCCTTCCCCCATGCATAGCTCCTCAAATGGTGTCTTTGGTCTGTGGAAGTTGCTAACTTTCGGGAGGGATTTGAGGAAGTGTTTGAGTTGGGTCAGTTTCCAACTGCCCAAGGCGGAAGCCCCAAGTTCCGGGTATATGCCCGATAGATTGCGCCAGTCCGAGGTACCCATGAAAGTGGAGGCCCTGATCAGGTCCTGGTCTTGATGGAGTCGAAAGGACTTATCAGAAGTACTTGGCGGGAAGTTTGGGTGGCCTATTATTGGAGTTAAGGGTGAAGGAAAGCTGGGGGCTTTCGCTAAGGTAAAGTATCTATTTAGTTCCTGCAAGGTAGGTTCAATTAGAGGGTGTGGTAGGGCAAAACTAGAAAAACTGATCCCACTCCAGGGCAAACCCTCAATAGGAAATGGGACCGATTCCCGCTCTAGCCGGATCCAAATTTTGTCAGGTAGATGCCTGCACCAGTCCACTGCCCTATTCATGTGTACTGCTGTGTAATACATGGCTGGATCTGGGAGTCCCACCCCTCCCCTGAGTTTCGGTCTCTGTAGCAAGGCTCTTCCAAGTCGCGGGGGCTTACCCTGCCAGACGTATTTAATGAATGTTGAACGCAATGCTCTGAAGAAAGTCTGGGGGATCTTAATAGGCAAGGCCTGTAAGAGGTAAAGTAACCTCGGCATAATGTTCATCTTTAGAACATTGCATCTGCCAAACCAAGAGACCGCCAGATACCTCCATCTCTCTAGATCCGAAGCAAAGGTTTTTAAGAGGGGCTGAAAATTTAGTTGGTAGATGAAGTGTGGATTTGCGGGGATCCAGGTACCTAAGTATCGGATGGCCTGTGGTGCCCACCGGAAAGGGAAATTACTCCCTATACGTGCTTGTGAGCTGTGAGGGAGGGAAACGTTAAGCGCTTCCGACTTTTGTAGGTTGATTTTGAAGTCGGATAGGTCTCCATAGTGGCGTATTTCCGACAAGAGAATTGGCAGGGAGGTATGCGGCTCCGAGACATAGAACAATAAGTCATCTGCATAGGCAGCGACTTTGTGATGATATGTGTTTGTTTCCAGACCTTTGATGTCGGCGTTAAGCCTGATGTGTTGCAGTAAGGGTTCTAACGTAAGAATGAATAGGAGGGGGGAGAGTGGGCATCCCTGCCTCGTGCCATTGCTTATTTTAAAGCGGTTGGAGGCCACTCCATTTACCCGCACCGTGGCTGTGGGGGTCGAGTAGATGGCAGCTATCCATGATAACATAGAGGGTGGCATGCCAAGGCGTCGCAGGGTGGCCAGCAGAAAAGCCCAGCTCACCCTGTCAAACGCCTTTTCGGCATCCGTGGATAGGAACATGATTGGGATGTTAAGCTGTTTGGCCCTAGCTATCACATCTATTGATCTTGTAGTATTGTCCCTTGCCTCTCTATTACGAATAAAACCGGCTTGGTCTAGGGGAACCATACGTTGGAGTATGGGACCTAGCCTTTCTGCAAGGATTTTCGTGAAAATTTTTAGATCGCAATTAAGCAGGGAGATAGGCCTATAGCTGGAACAGAGAAGCGGATCTTTCTCAGGTTTGGGAATGACAGAAATGCTGGCCTGCAGTAGGTCTGAGGGTATGGGGTGACCTTCCAATATTGCGTTGAAGGCTGTGGTGAAATGGGTCGCTAGCTGTGTTTGGAACACTTTATAATAGGGGACTGTGAAGCCGTCGGGGCCAGGTGCCTTGCCCTTGGGCGAGCCCGCCAGAGCAGTCGCAAACTCCTCTGCAGTTATAGGCTGTGAAAGTGATTCCACTTCCTCTTCCCTAAGAGAAGGCAAGTTTGCCGCCGCTAGATAGGTCTCAATGGCCTCCATCCTATCCTGGGGTCTGTCCCCCGATGACTGGGGGTGCAGGTTATAGAGGGTTTCGTAAAAGGCACGGAAGTTCTCTGCTATTTGCGCTGAGTCATAAAGTTTTGCTCCCGTGGGGGAGGAAATAGCTGGAATATAAGAGGCGTTGCGTTGGGTCCGTATAGCGTTCGCTAGCGATCTACTACATTTGTTCCCGTGCTCGTAAAACGATCTACGAACCCACAGAAGCCTATTTTTGGATTGGAAGAGGGAGTGCTCCCTAATTTGCTCTCGGAGTCCTGTCGCCTCTGCCTCCAATGTTCGATCCGGTTGTGATTTATGACGTCTCTCACAGTCGTGCAATTTGGAGATCAGCTCGGATAAGGTTTTTGCTTTGGCTGCTTTGAGCCTGTGTCCATGCTTTATTAGTATTCCCCTAATATAGCACTTGTGTGCTGCCCAGACGGAGAGTGGGTTGGGAACAGAGCCTTTATTGTTCTCAAAGAACTGCTTTATTTCCCGTAAAATGTCTGATTGGACTTCTGGGTCTTTCAAAAGAGACTCATTTAACCTCCAGGTATTTTGGCTGCGCAACTCTGGCCGAAGGCCCAGAACCATGGAGATCGGGGCGTGGTCTGACAGGGCTATGTGACCTATCTGGGCATTCGTAACCAAGGGTAGGGTGCTGTGGGATGTCAAGAAAAGGTCTATCCTTGAGTAAGAACCATGAACCGCGGAGAAGAACGTGTAGTCCTTCTCCTGTGGGTGGAGAGTACGCCATATATCTATCAAGCGGTGGGAGTGCAATAGCTCCCTGATTTGGTTGCGTGCTCTCATGGATAGGGCAGAAGTGCCCGTCGAGGAGTCCTTGCGAGGATCCAATGTAAGGTTGAAGTCGCCTCCCACAACTAAGGTTCCTTCAGTGAAAGAAGCCAGGGCATGTAAACAGTCGTCAAGGGCCGAAAGTTGGTCCACATTCGGCAGGTACAGGTTAGCTAGGGTAAAGGTCTGCGAGTGAAGAGTGCCTTTAATGAAGAGGTACCTACCTTCTCCATCCGTCCGGAGATCAATTAGCTGCCACGGTACTGTTTTGGCGAGGAGGATACACGTGCCCTTGGATTTGGTAGTAGGCGAGGTGCTGTGGTAAGCGACCGGGAAGTGTTTGCTGTAAAGTTTTGGTATCTTGTCTTCCCGGAAATGGGTCTCCTGCAAGAAGACTACATGGGGTCTTTGCCTCCATAGTTCCGCAAGACAGCTGGATCGCTTTTCAGGGACATTTAGGCCCTTTACATTCCAAGAAATGAATTTTAGCGACATTTTAGTAATTCGGGGCCGGACCGCCGGACTCCCCCAGAGTCCCAGAGGAGTGGATACAAGGGGATGGGCGGGGGGTGGGTTAAGGAGCTAGAAGAGGAAAAGAGAGGGAGGCACAGTAGAGGGACTAGAAAGAAATAAGATGGGAGAAGATAGAGGAGAGGTAGAATAATGGGGGAAAACTAAGTCTCCGAGTGGAGAACAACTACCTGTCAAGGCAGTCAGGGCCTAGTGGGGGAAGAGGTAAGGCACTTCAGAGATTGGGCCCCATTGGTGCAGGGCTCCCCGACTTCACCCTGTCTGGAGTGGCCTCAGGATGGGCCAAAATGAACTAAGTAAGCTTCCCTACTGCTGCTAAGAACCAAGAATAATCATAATAAGTAAAAATAAAGAAAAAAAAAAGAAAAAAAAACAAATAAAAACATAGTGCATCAGGTGAACAACAGAAATTGTTGAGCTGATCCTAACCCAACAACCATTCAACAGAGGCTCATTGATCATTAATAACAGTATCATTAACTCTATTATTATTATTATTATTCAGCCAGTTCCTGCCCTTTCTTGAAGAAGGGATCCCATGAAAATAGTCAAAAATAATAAAGTAAAATAAAATAATAAAAACCCGCTTTCGGCGTCATTTTAACTACAGAGACTGAGTTTGTCACAAAGAGCTTCTCATGAGCCCAACAGGTGTATAGCAAATAAAATGAGCAACCAGCCGATCAAAAAAAAAAAAAAAAAAAAAAAAAATTTGGTATGTGTAAGAATAATCCCTCCCTTTCCGTTTGATAGGAGGGCTCTGGGAGGAAGGTCAAATAGGTTTCCCTCAGCATCAACGTTCCGAAAGTCCTCCTATCAGTCTATGGTAAAGGTATTAGTGATGCTTTCGCCAAAGCAACGGGTATCCAGGTTAATGGGTAATGTCCTCAGATGTATCTGATACCCCTTAAGTCTCCGTTTCTGTTTGTGGTTCTTCGGGCATAGACCCAGCACCCTGCCGTCCCAGGGTCTCACCCTTCCCAGTGTGTGAGTACAGGGTTATCTCAAAAAATCTTATGTCTCTGACCCCCCGAGTTTCTAATAGGTAGGGCAACGGGCATAGGACTGGTTGTCACTTACTTATAATGTTAGGTGTTCTAGTCTCACTTCTCCCAACTCTTCAGGGCAGAACTAGGTCAGGCAAGATCATGGCTCGTTATCCTGGGGCGCTTGTGGTCTCCTGCGTTGGGACCGACGGTTGCGCCGAGGCCTTTGGGGTCTAGCTGGTGGATTTGCCGCCACGCCAGTGTTGGACGGAGAGAGGACAAAGGCCAACCAATTAGGCACGGACACTGGTGGGAGCCCGAGGGATCCAAGGAATGCAGGGACCTCCGTGGGGTGTCGTAGAGCGTAGGACCGACCTCCTTTACGGGCAATGAGGTGGAATGGGTGACCCCATTTGTAGGTAATACCTTGTTCGTTGAGTTTCTCCAGTAGGGGCCTCATGCAGCGACGCATCTGGAGGGTCCTCCGGGAAACATCGGGCAGAAGGGTGATCCGAGCGCCATCAAAATCAATATGCTCCTTGCGCCATGCCATCTGTAATATGTCTTCTTTGACGGTGTAGCTATGAAGGCAACATAGAACATCTCTTGGTCTGCCATCTGTGGGGCCCCTGGGGCCGAGGGTTCTATGGACCCTGTCAATAACGATCGGTGTCTCTGCTGGACGCTCCAGGCAGTTGTTGAATATTGCCGTGACTGTCGCTTTAAGATCGGCCTGGCCTGTAGCTTCCGGTAGGTCGCGAATTCGGACATTGCGCCTACGGTTGCGATTTTCCAAGTCATCTAACAATAGTTGCAACTGGGCTATCTGGTCAGTGACTTCCTCATATGTGGCCTGAAGTCCCGAGACATCTTGGCGTATGGCTGTGGTATTTGTCTCTAGTGAGGAGACCCTGGCTGTGGTTTCCGAGACCTCTTGTTTGATCCCTGTTATTTCGCTGCGTAGTGCTGTTTCAAATCTGGCAGCCATGACATCCAGGTCATCCTTAGTTGGCAGGTTATGTAATAGGGTCCACAGGGTTTGGTCCATGCATGGCATAGCAGGGGTGACCATCGGGGGCAATATCCCAGGCATTGTAAGCAGTGGACCTTGTGAGCTCTGCTCTGGGGACATAGGTGTGCACTGTGAAGGCCCCTGGGACGCCTGGGTGTCACGTGGGTACCAGTGCTGTGTTCTGCTGTGGTCCGGGCTGCCTAATGACGCCAGAGATAGCGAGTGGGGGAGGCAGGGAGAGAGGTCGCTAGGTGGGGAGAACGGCGGCATGTCATTACCTCGTTCGCTTCCCCTTCCTCCTCCCGCAGGTGAGCCGAGGTCTGTTCTGGCAGTTGGGGCCGGCGCCATCTTGGCGGGATCCGGAGTGGAGGCTGGCGGCTGGATCGGGACGAGATATTTGTCCATGACTGTGGAGGAGATGGACGGGTTCACCTTCCCTGATGTTCAGGTCAGTCTGGGAAGTTGTAATGTGCGGTTAGTCTGTGCGGGTGAGCTGTCGGAGCGCCACGGACCCGGGAGCACAGGAGTTCTGCGTCCTCACTCTTCCATGCCGAGACCACGCCCCGCCATGAATCTATTTAAAATGTATCTAACCTCATTAAAAATAATCACAAACATGAATAAAGAGTATGCTCAACAAATCACATATCCATAGACAAACAACTCAATGTGAAAGTCAGCACCACCACCTGTCAGCATATTGGTTCCCTGGTTTCTCACACGGCTCCTCTGTGTAAGCTGTTATGTCATTTCCGGGATGGCGTATGACTTCACTTCTGGTTGCCATACAGCGAAGGGATTAGCCCTTCAAAGAAGTTGGTACAACGAAATGCGCCAGGATGCAGCCGCACTGCAAATGGAAGCGACGTCACAGGCAGAAAAAAAAACAGTGTCATTTTTTACTCGTGGCGTGCATGAGGCCAAAAGTGTCAAGTTAAATCTAAATATTGGGCAGTCAGCTAAATACATTTCAAATACATAAATATGAATTACTGTATCTCAACTGTCAAAGGATTTTTAGATTTCTTTTTAACCATTGTATCTGATCAGGTACCCCTTTCGGACAGCAGACTTGACAACGAAAGAGGGCAAAAACCCACTCATAAGCTATAAGAACACACTCTCTGCTCTCTCCTCCTGTCAGCAAGTCTCCTCCTGTCAGCATAATTGCTGTGGAGACAAGAAAGGTCACAAACCTGACTATGCTATCTTACAGGGATCTTACTGATTACAACCAGTCAAACTGAATTACATATATTTTTGTCAGATAAGACAGTTCAGATACATCTATTCAGCTGTTTACTGGAGTTCTTTTTTAGTATGTTTTATAAGTGGGTTTATAAGCAGTTTGAATGTTTCTGGGAATGTCTGCTAGACTATACTACCAGAGCATTTTTAACAGCATACTGTAAGTGTTAGCCATATTTTTATATTATGTCTTCGGTCTCTTCTAGATTTCCTTACTTTGTCTGCAAAAAATGCAAATTGTTTAGGGAGAGTCTGATTGAGGGCATTACAGTAACAGAATAAATGATTTTCTAGCAACAATTTCCTTCTGTTACCTGCAGACCATGTAACAACACTCGCTCCCCTCTCTTCCCCATCTGGTATTGCACAGCTTCCGTCGGTAACTGAATGCTCACATGCTTAACAATTACTGATATCTTCTGCATGACAGAACCTCAGGTAGAGACCAACCTTTGACACCTGGACCCAGATCCAACCATCCAAGTGAGATAAATTGGGCTGTAATAGGGGAGAACAGAACAATTTTGCAGACATCCATGATTTTACAGTAAGGGCTTATGGAGTTTGTAATGGATAACTCATAGAAAATAGGATTACAGCTAGACTTTTGCCTTAACCCCAATTTCAATGTTTGCCTAAAGCCTTTTTATGTTAGAATGTTTACTTACCTTGCAATACCCATCGGCTGATGTGTTATGGGTATACACAAATAATTCATAAATGCTTTCTTTTATATTGCAGAACGATCAAATTCACAGTAAAAGGAACTTCGGCTCTGAGAATTTATGCAGGTTAATAACTGCCAGAGTAGATGATTGTTATCTGTGGTGTTTATATCCTAATTTCATTGAAAATGTGTAAGTCTTTGAAGATCCAACACTGTGCCCAACATGTATTTTACCCATCTGCAAAGTGATACGTATGCAGAATGAGTTGGCTGTTAAGCAGCTGTGAGGACTGCAGGGTGACCGGGCTGTGTGAAGTCAATTATGCCACATACAATAGACTGAGCATATCACCAGTGGCAAAATCCATTCTGGTTGCTTATTATTAGTGTGCAAGGTAATCATGGGACAATAATCCCACCAGTTCGGAGACTGTTTGAAGGTACCACAGCAAACAACAGAGGCAGGAAAAAAAGTTTTAGAAAGATCCAGCATACTTGTGTACTAGGACTAATTGGCACTTTAGTAGGAGCCCTGCAGCAACACACATGTTAAACTATAACATTCAGAAAGGCAAGAAAATGGATCAGGTAGAAGTATTATGGGCTTAGCAATTATTAAATTAAGGATGACTTTTTGAGATAAACTTCATTAAAATTCACTTTGGGTTTCTTTCTTTCCATCTCAAAGAGTGAATGGAAACCTTTTTGTTTCACTTTGATGCTGAGACCTGTCTCAAAGAATTATCAGATGTGTCATTTGTGGGTGATAGAACCATTCAGCTTAAGCTGACCAGATTTGTCATTCAAACCGAGAGATGTGGCATCTCCTGTAATCATAAAAGACAGCTCTGTGCTCCCATTATTATAAATAACACAGATTCTCAAAGTGAAAGTCAAAATTGGTAGATAACATTTGCCTTTTCTGTACTGCTGGAAACCTTATCATTTGCAGAATGGCATGATGACATAGCCAGCAAGCATTTTAAAAAATAGGTACTTTAATGACAGTCCATATGAGGGATACACCTGTGGTATCGGATGTTATGCCCTTTAACGTGATAATGAAGTTTCTTTTTTTTTTTGTTAAAAATAACAAACATGTCATACTTACTTGCTCTGTGTAATGGTTTTGCACAGAGCAGCCCAGATCCTCCTCGTTTCTGGTCCCTCATCAGCCCTTCTGGCCCCTCCCTCCTGTTGCGTACCCCAACAGTAAATAGCTCACTATGGGGGCACTGGAGCTGAACCACAGCTCCCTGTGTTCAGGCCCGGCCCAGCCCCATATCCTTTCTCTCCTCATCGGCTCACTGACTGATTGACAGCAGCAGGAGCCAATGGCGCCATGCTGCTATCTCAGCCAATGAGGAGGAGAGTCCCGGACAGCCGAGTCTATCGTGCAACATCGCTGGATCTAGATGGACCTCAGGTAGGTATTGAGGGTGGGGGGGCTGCTGCACACAGAAGGATTTTTATCTTGCATTCAGATAAAAAACCTTACAACCACTTTAAGTTTAAGGCTGGGTTCCCACTATCTTTACATGCGGCTCACAGCAGTGGTCCTGTGCGTCCCCCGTTGACCTTTTCAGATCTGATTTCAGCCCGGATTTTTGGCTGAATTTGGACCTGAAATGGACCAAAAGACGCACAGGGCTCCTGTGCAAATTCGCACCAGAGCCACAGCGGAGATATGTGAACCGGCTTCATAGAGAGTCGGTCAAAATCTCCTGCTATTGCGAATTGGATGCGGAAAAACTGCATCCAATGTTAAACGTGCACAGAGCAGCCCAGATCCTCCTCTTTTCAGGTCCCTCTTTGGCGCTCCTGGCCCCTCCCTTCTGTTGAGTGCCCACACAGCAAGCAGATTGCTATGGGAGCACCCGAGCCGCAGCTCCCTAACTGACAATTGCGTGGTCGTGCAACGTTGTACAGAAACAAAATTGATGTCTTTTTTTCCCCACAAATAGAGCTTTCTTTTGGTGGTATTTGATCAACTCTGGGAGTTTTATTGTTTGTGCTATAAACAAAAAAAGAGCGTAAATTTTAAAAAAATATATATATATATTTTTTTTTTCTTTTTGCTATAATAAATATCCAAAAAAAACAAATTTCTTCATCAGTTTAGGTCAATATATTTTCTTCTACAAATGTTTGGTAAAATAAAAAAAAGCCACAAGCGTATATTGATTGGTTTGCGCAAAAGTTATAGCGTGATAGGTTTATGGCATTTTTATTATAAATTTTCTTTTTTACTAGTAATGGCGGTGATTTTCGATTTTTAGCAGGACTGCAACATTGCGGCGGACAGATCTGACCCTTTTGACATTTTTTGGGACCAGTGAAATTTATACAGCTATCAGTGCTAAAAATAGCCACTGATTACTGTATAAATGGCACTATCAGGGAAAGGGTTAACACTAGGGGGCGATCAAAGGGTTAAGTGTTCCCTAGGGAGGTGTTTCTAACTGTGGATGGAGTTTACTGACAGGGAGTAGAGAGAGATCACCGTTCCTAATGACTAGGAACAGCATATCTCTCTCTCCTCCCTGTCAGAATGGGGATTTGTTTGTTTACATTGACAGATCCCCGTTCTGGCTCTCTGTGGGCCGCCGGCCATGCACATCGTCTCTGGCGACATGCTGCGGGCGCCTCCTATTGCTCTTAAAGCAGCCGACGTACAGCTACGGTGATATGCGCAGCCGTGCCAACCTGCCGTAGTATAATGACGGCGGCTGGTCGGCAAGCGGTTATACACTATAAAATCCTTACCAGCCATGGCTCTGGGTCAAGTTTGCCTGATGCAAAGGTACTGGTGTGTACTATTGACA
>CM053026.1:206687077-206704344 GCA_028564925.1 Lithobates sylvaticus
ATATCATTACGTCATTATAATATATATTCAAATATGGTTATGAGTCAAATATTATGTGATAGTTTCTTATTTTCTGGTATGTCTCTAATAGCAAGTACATTCTCAGATTGTGGATGTCTTTTTTTTTTTAATTGGTAAGAATCCAGAACCCACACCATTTGAAAGTAAGCTCTCCCCTGGGAAGCAAGGCTGCCGACATTTTCTGAGCTCATGTATTCAAACTCTTTAAAGAATTTGCTTAAATCAAATCATTTGCTGTTACAGAAACCCTGTAGATTTACAAGAAGCTTGACCTGGCATTTCCATTTCAAACGATCTCATGCCTCCATGGAATATCAACAGTGACATGGGTGAAAAAGGACAAAGCAGAAGCATATCACTTGATTAGCCCCTAATTATGTAAATGATCCATTTCACCACCTCTGCTAAAGTGATTTCTTCAGCAACAAATCAGTAACTTTTATTGACTTATTCTAACAAAGTTGACGTTGATTCTCATTGTAGCATTGAGCACATAATATTGATAAATTTAGCTAGTAAGGTTTTCTTTTTCTTCATGGTTTTAAACATAAAATATCAGAGTTGTGGGATGCATGATAAGAACTGCGATAGATAGATACTGTAGATAGATAGATTAGATAGATACTATAGATAGATAGAATGATAGATTAGATAGATACTGTAGATAGATACTGTAGATAGATATATTAGATAGATACTGTAGATAGATAGATTAGATAGATACTGTAGATAGATACTGTAGATAGATTAGATAGATACTGTAGATAGATTAGATAGATAGATACTGTAGATAGATAGATACGGTAGATAGATACTATAGATAGATACTGTAGATAGATAGATAGATACTGTAGATAGATAGATACTGTAGATAGGTAGATAGATACTGTAGATAGATAGATAGATACTGTAGATAGATACTGTAGATAGATAGATACTGTCAATAGATACTGTAGATAGATTAGATAGATACTGTCGATAGATACTGTAGATAGATTAGATAGATAGATACTGTAGATAGATAGATACTGTAGATAGATCGATACTGCAGATATATAGATAGATACTGTAGATAGATAGATACTGTAGATAGATACTGTAGATATATAGATAGATACTGTATATATATAGATAGATACTGTTGATAGATAGATACTGTAGATAGATAGATACTGTAGATAGATAGATAATATTATCTGTATTAAAAAAAGTTTATTGTAATGCTACCTGATTTTTTATTTTCTGCGCACTGATTTTTTTTAAAATCTAACGTCAGTAATTTTCTTAATTTTAAAGAAAGCAAGAACATTTCTTTAATATGACATATTACATCATAAATGAATTAAATAAGTGTAAGGTATGGACTATGGACTATGCTATCTGAATGCAGAATATGGGAAATGTCTAATTTAGAAAGCTGAGTTCCCTTCTGCATACTATGTCAAATTATTATTTTTTTTTTTTTTTATAGATCATTGAAAAAAAGATATAAAATAGCGTTTGAACCTGTACATTTTTGCACATTAAAATTATAATTGAGCAAAATCTAATGTTTTTATTAGTAATTACAAACACATAAATATGATGTATTCAATAGTATTTTGCAAATCCAATTTAGTATTTTTATAGTCACTTTTCAAGTAAAAACAGCTCAAAGGGAACTCATGTTTAGCCCATTCATGGCAAAGCAACAGGTTCCCATTATTGCAGACCTCCCCAGCTACACACACTCACCATCTGGGTGTAAGGGAGCATCTGACTCGCTCCCCTTCTTTCCATTTCTTACTTCCTCTAGTACATGGTGATTGGCTTTAATGCTGCCACAGGGGGCCAAGGAGAGATTTCCCAACCCTGTGTAAAGCTCCAAGTTGCACGCTACACACTGTTTAGGTTTTCACTTCTGTGAGCCAACTGAAGCAGAAGAGGAATACAGAAAGGGTTTGTATGTGTGTGTGTGTATATATATATATATATATATATATATAGATATATATATATATAGCAGTGGGGCTGCTATTAAAGTAAACTTTTTGCTTTGTCCTGAGTGGCAACAAAGTCTTTTGTGGTAGGTACCAGATCTGCATGCTATGAAGTAGTGATTCTGCCCCATTCATGGTAAATTTGTTCTATATTGTTAGTCGGATAACTGCAATACACAGAAAATTGGAAATGGTGGCACAGATTTTTAGGAGGGTTGCGATCGGTTCTCTGACTGGGCCATTGTGGGGCATTCTGCTTTTTGTTCCTAGACTACTCCAATGTTATTTTGAGCTTGTGTTTAATGTTGCTGTTACACTAAACATAACTTGCTATAGTTTTCATTACATTTTTTTTCCCTTTTTGTGCAACATCCAGTCTTTAGTTTTAGCAGGATGTTTAGTCCCTGCTAAAAGCAGCACCACAGTATAATTTTAGTCCATCTCCACTTCACTATAATTGTAGGGTAGTGTTAAGCCTTGTACACACGATCCGATTTTCCGCAGACCGTGTCAGACTTTTGTCCGAAGGGCTTGTGCCAGGAACTTGTCTTGCATACAAACGGCACACAATTGTCGGCCAACAAACACGAATGTAGTTACGTACTACGTGGCTTTTCAGCTCTTTAGCGCCACCCTTTGGGCACCTTCTGCATTGATTCTAAACATGCGTGTTTGTACTTTGGACTTTTGTCTGACAGACATGTGGAATAAATTATGAATAAATTATTACCAGTCATTTTTAGTCAGAATGACATTCACATCATTCTGCCCATTTTTTCTGTGAGCACAGCTCCCAACTGTCCCTGATTTTGAGAGCCTGTCCCTGATTTGGAACAAAGTTCCTCTGTTCCTCTTTCCTCCTCATTTGTCCCTCATTTTGGTCTGATCTGTATAAAATGCACTAATTAGCTTTCAAAAAGTGTTTCCCAGTGCTGAACCTTTCATCCAATTTCTAAATTGCTGCATTTGTAAATGTCAAAAAGAAATGGTAGTGGTAAAAAAAAAAAAAAAATATATATATATATATATATATATATATATATATATATATATATATATATATATATATATATATATACTTAAAGAGGAACCGCAGTCTGCTCACATAATTTGTAAGAAAAACATCTTTGCCATTCTGAAGCTTCTCTCCAACCACTTTGCATATTTTATATATAATGTGATTCAGTACTTGCCAAATATGCTGCAGAAACATCCCTCCACTGAGTCTGGCTGCAGACATTTTAACTGTGGGCAGCTGAAGCTGCTGTCTGTTCACTTCCTGGATTTACACAGACACACAGAGGCACACCTCCAGCTCTGCAGCTTTCATTGGCCCTCTTATGACTCTTCCCACCTCCCTTCCTGGCAAACTCTCACAAGCATGAGAAAGCTGTGCATGATGTCATAAGCCTAGGCTAATGATCAGACAAGAAACAAGAAGTGGGCTGTATAAGGTATTTACTAGCAGAAAAAAAAAATGTTTTACTACCCAAAGTTAAAACAACAAGAGCAGAGGATTTAATAGATGGAAAGATGAAAAAATTACTGAAGGTCCGCTTTAACTAATCTTTTGTTTTGTATACTTCTCCCTTAAGGGGTCGTGGCAGGGTGTGTGTCCTATGTCAACATACTTTTGCTAGTAGGCGTCCCTCGTTCCCAACTCAAAAAGTTGGGAGGTATGTATGAGCCCAGTCAGTCATTTATGCTCCCGCTGGGGGATACGTCATCACGCAATCTGGGCTCACATTACTGACTGAGCAGTGCTTATACATCATTATACATCAGTCGAGGAAGGATGCACTCGACTGGCTAAAAGAATGCAGAAAAAATATATAAATAGCTTTATTTTTTAATTACAAAATTCCAGGGGGTGGGGGGAGGCGAGTGGAAAGTATGTGAGTGTGATGGTTGGGATGCTGGAGTTCCAATTTAAACATTTATAAAATTGGAGGGGGTGGGGGGAGGCGATGTGTGTATATATATATATGTGTGTGTGTGTGTGTGTGTGTATGTATCTGTATATATATATATATCTGTGTGTATATATATATATATATATATATATATATATATTATACATATATATATATATATATACATGAAAAAGTCGGTTGCTATGGGTAAATGCAATTTTACATCTAATTGCTCCTTGCATTTTTATAATAAGCAAACATGTATTCTTTGGGTGACTTAAATGATATTGCATATAACTTTATTTGCATTTAACTTTATATAACTTTATATTCATAAACAGACCTTGCCTTTGATATTTTGATATTCTTTTCTTGTTCTGTCCTAGACTAAAAAAGGATACTGCTGTGCAATGAATTACAGCTATGCAGTCTCTCTGGACATTATTAGTATGGAAAGAGTTGTCTGTAGGCCTCGCCCAGATCAGTGGCTCTGTCCCTGCAGGAGGAAAGGGTGTGTGGCTGTGACAAAGCTGCATAAAACTAATGATATGGTTTTACAGAGGTGGCTGTTTTATTTTTTCGATTATCCATTTAAGTTTCCATTAGAAACGAAAACGTCATAAACTGGCAGCTGAAGGTCTTACTGAAATTGCAAATGCTTGAAAGGCTCCCGCAAATTTAACGTTACCACTCAAACTATACAACATGCCAGAAGGAAACTGTGAAAGTGAATATTGCTTAGCTGTTAAGTAGTGATGGGCGCAAATCTGCTCAGGTTCAGTTTGCCAAGGCTTCAGTAAATCTCTTATTTAAATTTGGCAAGCCTGAACTTAGAAGTGAAATCTTGTTGTAAAATTTTGGCAATTTTTTAGAACTAAAAAAAAAAAAAAAAAGCACGAAAAGCTGGGCACTGCCTTGGATGATATGTACCAATGCAAAAAAGAAATACCCTACAGCAGGGAGAGACTCTTTTCGTGCAGAATAAAGGGCAACTTTGAAAATACACAAATCCTTTTAATAACATGCTTGGAGGGATGCCTTAAATCTGTGGTGCTATGGAACAATCACATTTTCACACTCGGGGCACAATTTACTAAAGGTTATCGCATGCGTTATAACGGTCACGTGACCACTTAATGCATGGGATAGTGAAAATGTAAATTCACTATTGCTCGTATGCGGTATTGAGCGCAAATACAAAATATGTTTGTTAAATACTGCATTAAAAGGCATTAAAGTAAAGGAAAATAAATAAATAAGTGCATGTAGGGGTTGTAAAGGTTGTAAATGGGTTGTAAAGGTTCATGTTTTTTCACCATAATGCATCCTATGCATTAAGGTTAAAAAACACCTGGCAGTCACTGGCCCCCCAGCCCCCACCCTGTTTTTCTTACCTGAACCCCTTCATCTTCTTCGGCTTTGATTGGATAGATTGATAGCAGCGCAGCCACTGGCTCCCGCTGTGGCGCCACGCCGGGGGGCTGGGCCGAGTCATACATTCAGCTTCTATGGACGCCGAATGAATGACTTAGGAGCGCGCCCGCAAGGTAACCCCCTCAAGAGCGCTTCTCCTAGGGTGTTATCTAATGCGGGGAGGAGCCACGAGAGCCACCGGGGGACCCCAGAAGAGAATGTTCGGGGCCACTCTGTGCAAAACAAACTGCACAGTGGAGGTAAGTATGACATGTTTGTTATTTGAAACAAAAACAAAGCTTTAGTATCACTTTAAGTACTGGTCCAAGCTTGCGATAACTATGTGACTACTATGGCAATGGTCAGACACCCCCGGCCCCAACCCTCTAGTGATTGGTTTAAAAAATAGGTGTGAAAGTGCAAGCTGGAGCAGGTGTCGGCTAGATTTTAGTTAGGAGTTGTTTTTGGAGGCTGGCAGGTGGCATGGCAAAGATGATGGAACCCTTTGAATCCAGTCCTCTGGAATTTAAAGCAATGCAGAAGAGGAAAAGGAGAAGATCTCAAGTGGTCCTTTTAAAAGAAATACTTTTTAAGGAGTGCACACTGCTGGATCAATTCATGGATGCTGATACCCTGCAGAAGTTCAGGTTTTCCAAGCAGTTCAGGTTATCCAAGGGTACTTTGAGCCCTCAACCCAGAAGCCATGCCATAGCAGCCATGACTAAATTGTTGGCTGCCTTATGCCCCGTACACAGGGTCGGAAATTCCAACGGAAAATGTCCGATCGGACCATGTTGTCGGAAAATCCGACCGTGTGTGGGCTCCATCTGACTTTTTCCGTCGGAATTTCCAACGGAAAAAATTTGAGATCCTGCTCTCAAATTTTCCGACAACAAAATCCAATCTGACTTTTTCCGATCGCGTGTAGAGAATTCCGACGGACAAAGCGCCACGCATGCTCAGATCAAATTACGAGACCAAACCTATTGGCTAATAGCCTCTACGTAGTTCCGTCATGCGCAACGAACGTCACCACGTTCAGAATGATCGGATTTTCCGACAACTTTGTCCGACTGTGTGTATGCAATACCAGTGTCGGACAAAATCTGGCGGAAAAAGTCAGACGGATTTTGTGGTCGGAATTTCTGACCGTGTGTACGGGGCATAACACTCCTTTGGATAATCATCATCTCAAATGCTTGCGATAACTTACCTCACAGTTTCGTGCGGTATTTAAGGCATACTTCGGAAAGATAATGCATGTGAGATTTTAAGGAGAGATTCTTTGTGAATTACTCTGATTTTTTTTCTCCTCGTGGGTTACATTACCGCATACTCGGATGCGGTAATGTATGCGGTAATGTAACCCACGAGGAGAAAAAAATCAAACGCTTAGTGAATTGTGCCCACGGTCTCCACAACAACATAAGTGAAACAGATTTTTTTATTTTGCGATTAGCTTGTCCTTCATTTCAGTTTGAGAAAAAAAAAAAAAAAAAGCTTTTTTCAAGTACCTTTAGCAGCGACACATGATTTTTCATCAAATGGTAATAGACCCTCTTTGAAATTAGTAGTTTGTTGTGGCAGAACAGTTACAATAAGGGATAATGGAGCTAACTTGTGTATGCTCAACTTTTATTTTATTTATAGAGATAGGGAGTTCATTAAATGAGAGTAATATAATGTGATATGGTCAGGACAGCTATTAGAAACCACGGGGCCCCATACTGCCTACCTGACGGCCCCCAGCCAAAAGTAACTGAGGACATAAAGTAAGTTTATCAGTCTTTCTCTGTAGCCTCGGCTGCACAGATGAATGAATAAGAAGCATCTGAGGCTTTCTGCTCATTCACATAATGAAGCATGGTAAACAGTGTACTATGCTTCAGTAATCAATGTATACAGCAGTGATTGGTACTGATCACTAACTGTGTTCATTCCTGAAATTAACGGCCCAATAAATTACATATTTACCAGCCCCTTCCCCGCTCTCCATCTGGAAACATCCCCCCCTGTGCCAGCAGAATCTGAAGAGAGGAAAGAAGCCATCAGCGCTGCAGGTGAAAGGGACACATGGGAGCCCAGACAGCAGATGAAAGGGCCGCATGTGCTAGAACCAATTTCCCTGTAGTGCAGCCGGAGGGTAAGCCCCCATTCACACCAATGCGAATTAGATGCAGCTTACACCGCATCCAATTCGCAGGACATTTAAAAATACATTAATTTTAATGAGGCTGGTTAACATATCTGCGGTGCATTCGCACAGCGCATTGCAGAAAAAACGTGTGCGTTTTTGGGCAGTGCGGTCCAGCTCAGGTGCGAATTCAGGCCCATTATCTTCTATGGGCATGCATCTGATTCGCAGATGCCTTCCGTTCTGAACAAAGAATCGCTCCTTGTTTTCACTACACCTCCCCCTCTCCCCCCTCCCTGCTCAGCTGATGCGCTCATAGAACGGAGCGGCACCGCTGAACAGCTACATTTTCTCTTCACAGAGAAAATGTAGCTGGAATTCGCACCGCACTGGTGTGAACCCGAGCTAATAGAGGAGGAGAAGCTAACAGTTTTGCAGGGGGAGGCAGAAGATGATCGGTGTCTGCAGTAGGACTGTGTACAGCCAGCCCTCCTGCTCGGCAGATACCCAGGCCCCCCTTTTTGAACTGATGGGGACCGGGCACAGTACAGGAGGTCTGGCTGTACTGCCTTATCAGCGGCCCTGGATATGGTTTAGGCTGAGACTGTACTTGTACTCAATATTTTCCTTTCAAACAATGCAGCTGCATGTTGGGAACAAATGGCAGCTTAACGAACAGGTGGTCCTTAACAAATTAATCATCTGCTTTAGGCACCTCAAACTTTAAAAAAGGCCTTATCAGTATATCAATTTAAAAATCTACAAAAGAAAAGAAATGGAAACCCCAAAATACCACCCTTAATAACTTGCTGACGGTCCATAGCTGAATGACGGCTACAGCGCGGTTGCCTGATTCTGGGAGGGCTTACAATGACGCCCTCCCAGAATCATGCTCCCTGTGCCAACTGGGGCATGCATCCGGAAGCGTCCGTGATTGCCAGGTTCTCCAGACCCGGTGCATCACGGATTGTGGTGAAGGGCTGATGACAGCGGCCCTTTACCACGTGATCGCTCCATCCAATCACAGAGTGATTACTTGTCAACAGACTGGTGCATGTCTGGTTCAGCTCTCTCCTCGCATGCATTTGGTACAGTGTGTGAGGCGAGGAGGGAGCCGGTGCAGCAGCTGTTGTGGGCTGGATCTGAAGTGTCCACTGATCTGTGCTAATTCACACCTCATCCGTGCCTCAAACATGCCAATCCGTGCCTAAAACATACCAATCCGTGCCTCAAACATGCCTCATCCGTGCCTCAAACATGCCTCATCCGTGCCTCAAACATGCCTCATCCTTGCCTCAAGCATGCCTCATTTGTGCCTCAAGCATTCCCATTCATGCCTCAAGCATGTTCATCTATGCCTCAAGCATGCCAATCCGTGCCTCATCCATGCCCATCTGTGTCTCATACATGCCCATCCGTGTCTCATACATGCCCATTCTTGCCTCATCTGTGCCCATCCATGCCTCATCCGTGCACATCCATGCCACATTAGTGCTCATCCATGCTAATCCATACCACGTCGGTGCTCATCCATGCCACATCAGTGCTCATTAGTGCCCATCCATGTCACAACAGTGCTCAACCGTGCCACACCAGTGATCATCCTGACGGTGCTCCTTGCATGTTAGGCCCTGTATGTGACCAGGCTGTGTAAAAGTGGTATGGCCATACTCAGGAGTAGCAAAATGTATTTTGGGGTCTAATTTTTGCTATGTATATGTTATGTGTTAGAAATATCTTATATATTGACCAATTTGTGTAAAAAAAAAAAAAAAAAAAAAATGCGCTTTTCATTTTCTTTCTACATTTTCCGAAAAAAGGACATTTTCAAAAGACTCATTATGCCTCCTAGATTATACGTTGGGGTGTTTACTTTCCAAAATGGTTAATTTTATGGGCGTTTCCATTGTTCTGGTGCTCCAGGGGCTTCAAACGTATAATAGGTAGTCAAGGCATTTAATGTCATTTATATTCCTAGAACACCTGATGGTGCTCCCTATATGTTGGGCCGCTGCATGTGGCCAGGCTGTGTAAAAGTCTCACACATCGCCATACTCAAGAGGAGTAGCAGAATATGTTTTGAGGTGTAGTTTCAAGAATACATATGCCATGTGAGAGAAATAACCTGTTAATATGACAATTTTGTGAAGTCAAAAAACTCACCATGCCTCTTACTAAATACCTTGGAATGTCTACTTTCCAAAAAAGAGTGATGTGGGGGGTATTGTACTGTTCTTGCTTGTTAGTGTCTCAAGAATTGAGATGAGGTGTGATCACCATAGCTTGTGGAGTCTATAACTTTCACAAAGACCAAATAATATACACTGATTTTGATTATTTTTACCAAAGATATGTAGCAGTATAAATTTTGGTCAAAATTTATGAAAAAAAATTACAAATTTTCAAAATTTTATAACAGAAACAAAGAAAAATGTATTTGTTTAAACAAAATTTTTGGTCTTTTTTTCATTTATAGCGCAAAAAATAAAAACCCAGTAGTGAATAAATAGCACCAAAAGGCTCTATTTGTGTGGAAAAAAGGACAAAAATTCAAGTAATTGTCATTCAAAATGTGAGGGCACCGAAAGCTGAAAATTGGCCTGGTTAGGAAGGGGGTTTAAGTGCCCAGTGGGCAAGTGGTTAAAACAATGGCCCACTCTTTGTTTTTTTAAGGGAGGATCTACATAAAATAGCAGTTTACCTAAAATAAAGATCATATCAACATAATATCAAAACTAATATATCCCCCAAATAAATGAAAAACTTGAAATACATCCCCCTGAAACAAAAGCCTATTAAAAGAATAGCCTTGCAGAAAAAAAAAAAACTGCTATGGATGGGAAAAATAGTTACCGCTCACCTAAAATCAATGACAAATTAAAATGAAAGACAAAAATGCCCCCAATTATAAGAAAAAAAGGTACTAAGGGGGGTTGATACCCAAATAGCTTGAAATCAAAAAGAAGTGACCCATATCTCACTATGTAGTTTTGTCAACTTGCCCTGTGATTTCCCTAAAACCGCTTCCAATTCACTGATGATGTGACTACTCCTTGATCCCCCCCTTACAGCGAGAGTACTGACTCGTTAAACATCCCCTTTTTGGCCCTTCCAAGCTTGCTGACCAAAGTTCTAGAAAATATAATGCATTTCTTTTTAAATTCTCCCCGGCAAATCTGAACAAAAAATTGCTAGGACCGCATATCTTCTATTCAAATCCACGGTAAGGGCAAACTCGAGCCTCATTCCCATATTTGAGCAATTTCCATAAATTCTTCATTTATAATAAGGGGTCATAAAAACTGGGGCATGCCTGTTACTTTTGTTACATAGTCATGTTTGACATAACTGAAAAACAGCTTCATATAGGGTTTGCCTGTATGTATGAAAAAACGACAGTCCTAAAATGTCGTTTTGCAAAATTATAGAAAGCCAGCACTTTTCACCATTGATTAAGGTTTTAAGGTACAGTACTTTGGAGGTGTAATTTTTAAGGTCTACTCTTGTCTTGTCTTGGGTGCTTTTTTACTGTGTTGCCAGTTTCTTTGTCAGGATGAAGCTTGGTAAGCCTTCTTATAAGTGCTTCAAGCTTACAGTTGCATGCTCATTCCCCTTTTCCTGGACTGCTAGGCTGCATACTCAAATAAGGGTCTGTTTTGGATTTTGGAGGATCCAACATTTTTTTTCCCTATTTTTGCATAGGGTTTCTGCTTAAACTTCAAGGGCCTGGTATGGATTTGAAGGGGACTCCATGTTCATTTTTTTAATATTTTGTGGAAGGGATCCCCTACTTACATTTTTTACCAGACTATCATCTAGTATAAGGGTCTGGTATAGCATCCAAGAACTGTCATTTTGGCAGCAATTTTAATAGCATTTTTTTCTCAGGTTAGGGGCTTTTTTATTAATTCACTTTAGTCATGATTAAAATGACTGCTTCCCGCCAAACAGATTATTTATTTTTTTATTATTTGCTTTGGCACATGTTCCCCCCAGGGCAGTGCCCTGGCCCCATGTAATTTGTTTTACAATCCTCTGCCTGTTAGTACATTTAATGGCCATTACTGCTGTCAACTGTATGTGCTTGAACGGAGAAGCCTGATTGGATAACTATTGAAAGGAGGGCGGTTAATAGAGTCCCACTGGATTTTGTTAAATGCCAGTTAGCAAAGTGTAGGGTGCCTATACTTGCCCCCACTCTAATTCTTTGGCCATCTGGGATCAAGTGCGAAACAATAAGAGGCTAGTCTCACCCTTTCACCTCCTACATCAATGTTTCTCAACTCCAGTCCTCAAGTACCCCCAACAGGTCATGTTTTCAGGCTGTAAAAACTGGCATGACCTGTCTATTTTATTACATTTTTAAAATAACAGGAATGTCTTGTCTCACACCCTGAACACAGTGCAATATACTGTATGTAGCTGAGGCTGTACAGTTTATACAGCCTGGCCACTGGCCTCACATGTTTGTGAAATTTGTTTGGGCCACAAACAACCATGTGCTAGATGATAAAATCTACAGCATGAATATTTGGTATACCATAGATCATATGATCAAAAAAAAATTGATACATTTATCTTTAGGCTAGATTTTACATAACACTATTGCATTTTAATAAATCTACAGTATTTAAAACTATTTTTTTTATATACAAATAAACTAATGACGTAAAATAGAACTATTTTTATTTTAAAAATATTTAAATCAATTTAAAACTATTGAGTTTTAGTTAATCATTGCATTCATATTGATTACTATATTTGATATTTTCATTGTTATTTGTTCTATTTGGTCACCCCTGAAGATAACTACACACCCAGGATTTTTTAGTGTGTTGAACTGTGATAATGAATACCAGACTATAAAGGCTATAAATAATGCATGTAAATGGTTAACGTGGACCATGCACTAAAATACAAGGACCAATTATTACATATAGACTGTATGATGGCAAAAAAAAACCTGATGTAAAAAGCAAGCCTTGCTTTTTAGTGCAAGGTACAGTATGCGTGACTATCACCCTTGCAAAATTCACTTATACTTTTTAGGCCTCATGCACACTGAGCATACTCGGCAACAGGCACTTTTAGGTGCATGAAACATTTGAGTGTTAATGGATTCAATTTCTCAACCTTTTTTCCATCAAGGCACCCTTTGAAATTCTGCAAAATTTACAAGGCTCCCCATTCTAAAGTGTAAAAAAATGTAACTAATAGTTTTACATAAAAAAAGCAAAATCCACGCACATAGGACACCCAACGTTACAAATGTATTTATTCTACCAAAGCAAATATACCTTTGCACTGTGGTACTGACCAATGTTTCCCTTTTCCCTAAGTTTTTCTCACTCACTCAGCCAATGTGACACCAGTGCTGATAGAGAGGGGCAGAGGAGTAGCAAACAAGGATGCTGTTCAGGCACTTGACGTCCTCCTTATGAACGGATTACATCATTGTTTGTTAGGATGCCGGCAACTGAAAGGTTGTACACAATGAAAACGTATGGCTTTGTGTAACTTAACCACTTTACAACCGGCGCACACAGATGTACGTCGGCAGAATGGCACAGACAGGCAAATGGGCATACAGGTACGTCCCTTTGAATTTGTGCCATTCTCGTGCACGCCGCCGGCAGCGCGCGTGCCCGTTGCGAGCTCCGTGAGTCGGGTTGCGGGTCCCGCGGACTCTATCGCCGCGGGATATCCGCAATCGTCTCACGGGGAGTCAGAACGGGGAGATGCAGATGTAAACAAGCATCTCCCCTTTCTGCCTAGTGACACTGATCAGCTCTCCCTGTAATCGGGAGAGCTGATCAGTGTAGTGTAACACACAGCCCCTCCCCCTGACAGTTAGAACACATCCCTAGCACACACTTAACCCCTCCCCTAGTGGTTATACCCTTCACTGCCAGTGTAATTTTTACAGTAATCAGTGCAATTTAATCGCACTGATCGCTGTAAAAATGACAATGGTCCCAAAAATGGGTCAAAATTGTCTGATGTGTCCGCCATAATGTCGCAGTCACAATACAAATCTCTGATCGCCGCAATTACTAGTAAAAAAAGAAAAATATCCATAAAACTATCCTCTATTTTGTAAATGCTATAACTTTTGTGCAAACCAATCAATAATCGCGTTTTTTTTTTTTCAAAAAATATGTAGAAGAATACGTATCGGCCTAAACTGAGGAAAAAACATTTTTTTATATATATTTTAGGGGGATATTTATTATAGAAAAAAGTTAAAAATAATGTGTTTTTTCCAAAATTGACGCTTTTTTTTTGTTTATAGCGCAAAAAATAAAAACCGCAGAGGCGATCAAATACCACCAAAAGAAAGCTCTATTTATGGGAAAAAAAGGACGTCAATTTTGTTTGGGAGCCACGTCACACAACCGCGCAATTGTCAGTTAAAGCGACGCAGTGCCGAATCGCAAAAAGTGGTCTGGTCTTAAGACGGCAAAATGGTCCGGTCTGATAGTGGTTAAAGGCAGGCTTGATTCACCTGCTGGCTTATATACAATTTTTGAGCAATATTTTGCCATTTTGCCAAGGCACCCCTAAAGGAACCTAAATGTACCCCAGGGTGTCTGGGCACCCTGGTTGAAAAAGGCTGGGCCAGAATATTAATTTATTCTGGCCATTGGAATAATTAAATGCACAAGCGTGTTTTGGTGTGTCAAGCATTTTTTTTTCTGCCTAAAACCTCCTCTCCTAAATGCGCTGGTGATGTTTTTTTTTTTTTTCTTTTAACCTGTAAACGCTCCTCTTCTGTAAAAGCCTATGTGTGCATAGACACATAGGCTAACATAGAGGTTCAATTACAGACAGAAAAAAAGGCAAACACCTGTAAAAGCTGTGTGTTTTTTAAACCCATTGTGCATATAAAAAATATGGGTAGTGCTTAACTTCTCTGCTTATATTGTAACTAATCAACACATACCATGCACTTTTAATTTTGGAGACATTAACAGAGGGGTTTGGGACTTTAAATGAGGCAGATGATCAATAGTCAAATACAAAGTTATTTTTATCAAATTGTAAACATATCACATTACAAAAAATTTAAAAAGAAGTATTAAAGCGGTTTGGTACTCAAAAATACAGCTTGATCTTATTAAAAAGAGTTATGTATGTAGATGCACAAATGAGCAATAAAAAAAAAAGAAAAAAAGCATTATTTACCTTGCTGTAGTCATTCTAAAGGCCCATACACACGATCAGACTTTTTGACAACAAACATGCAAATTAGCTGTTTTGGACCAACATCCGACTGTGTCTACGCTCCATCGGACCAACTTTTTCAGTTTTCATCAGACTTTTGTTGGCTGTGCGAACGGACCAACTTTCTGCCAACAAAAGTCCGATGGAGCAAAGTCCTATCGTGTGTACAGAAAACCATAGGACTTTTGTACAAAGTAGCTCAGAACCAATGCAAAAGATCACACAAAAATACAGAAGTTGACCAAAGGTGGCGGTAAAGAGCAGAAAAAACACGTGATTTGGTGAAATTTGACTGAAAAAGTCCTGCTGTGTGTATGCAATCCAAGTTCAGGGCCAACGCCCTTTGTACAAAAATCCACGGGAAAGTTTGTACAAAGTCCTATCGTGTGTATGAGGCTTTAGAATGACTTCCGGTCTGTCCTCCCGTGGGAGTAGGCGTGGTTTCGGCTCTCCCCGGCTCCACAATGACCCCTGGGAGCTGTTTTACATTCTTCCCATGAAGCCATGGGGTACACCGTCAGCATGAAATCTCGAGAGATTTCGTCCAGAAGACACAGAGGGAAGTGAGCATGTGCGGGATCGAGCGGTGAATGCTGGGAGCACAGCATTCACCGCATCCCGGAAGCAAATGCTTGTGGGTTTCAAATGCCCACAAGCAAAATGGAAACGTCCTGCACGATTTTTTAAAAGTTACCGAAACGGATGAAATCGGCGATCGGAGGAGAAAAAAACTGCAACAGGTGAGTGTCATATTAAGAGTGTCTTTAGAAAACAATGACAGGGAAAAAAAAAAGGATATGTCGGTGGAATCCCGCTTTAAGAGACAATTTTATATATATATACATAACATGAGTACTTTGCATATGCATACATGCATGAACATTAGAGCAGTCCATTCCAATGACCCATCCAGTATGTTTATATCCTGTCCAACATTGGCAGCGTATAATACTTATATAAATATTGTATCATACTTGGGTGATTAATAGTTTAAATGTAAGTTGGCATCCCATGTAGCTTGATGCGTTTCGTGGTTGAAACTACTCATCAGGAGCAGATGCCTTTATATGTCTAAAAGGAAAGGAATAGCAAATCAGGTATATGGCATAAAAGCAACATAGCAGAAAATTATTTTTGGACAGGAGGGAAAGGATGACCCATCCCATTCACTTACATGACATTCAAATGGGAGAGGTATGTGGTGTGATGGAATGGGGACCGCTGAATGAGCCTGTCACGGGAATTGAGCTGGCCAGACCCACACACGGAGCGAGCGCGCACACAATATCCCCAGGGAAAAAAAGAGTCTCCATAAGTAATAAATATTGAAGATGTCTAAAAACAATCTTTGATTTGATTAAGTAATAAAGAGTATGGGTGGTGAGGGAGTGATGGATACACCACTATACCCAGTCGGTATTAATTTGGAGACATGGATTCTGTTGTAGAGCCTCAATTAACTATTAACTATGCCATCTTTCTGCCCTGCTAAATGTAATCAAAATATGTTCAATCTATAATGTGTTAAAAAAAAGAAAAAAAAATTCATTGGCTTTCATAAAGCACTTGTGTGGTCTCATGGAATGAAACATTCTACATGAAAACAAAGTTCGCATTGCCTTTTATAGCGTATTACGTGAGTTTAAGATGATTTGCAGTTGTCATTTTCTGCAGGAACACGGAAGGCACAGCATTAATATTTAATAGCATGTGAGATTTATAGCAAGTTGTAAATTAGTGTATTGCCAAATGATCAGGAACACAGTGAAGTTTAATAGTAATAACAGTGTTCTGTGTTCATCTCCTGAATAAACAAACAGGCATTATGTGATGTAGATTATATAGCACAGCTCAAGGAAGGCGAGACTGTGGCATTATTTTTCAGCGTTGCTGTATAGGTATTCCAACACATTTTTAACAACTGTAAATTCGAAAGACACTTATATGTCTGTAATGTATCCATGAAACAAGATTCACCTGTGCATTATTTATCACAGCTGATATGTTCTCAATGTAAGAACTACTGCCATAAGTCTACCAATCCATAGTGAGGCCCAGGGGCCCGGTTAGGGTTGCCACCTTTTCTTCAAGTCAAACCCACACAACACAGCAATCTTTTTTTTATAGTATAAACTATACATATATTTTGCAATTAAATAACATTTCTAATCAAATGGAATTAAACACGAGTCGCCCTTTACATCAGAGTCCACAGAGTTCCTCTTTTACATCTGAACTCACAGAGTTCCTTTACACTGTAAGGGGAAGGAGGGGACTCTGCAGACTCTGATGTAAGGGAGAACTCTGGGGACTCTAACATAAGGGATGCTCTGGGAACCCTGATCTAAGGGGGGACATTGAGAACTCTGATGTACAGAGAGGATTCTGATGTAAGGGGGAACACTGTGGCCTCTGGTGCAAAGGGGAACTGTGATGTAAGGGGTGCTCTAAGAACCCTGATTTGCCTTAGTGCACTCACTCAGAGACAGGAGACAGGAGAGAGAAAGGGGGAGCCTTCAGTCACAATCAGGGATGGATGGTGAGCTCACTCACCCCTTGGCAGTCAGCACCTCTCATCTAGAT